>BQNB010057190.1:0-38328 GCA_026074375.1 Tanacetum coccineum | reverse complement strand
TTATATTCATATGAAAATAGTTTTCATGACGTGCATGAAACATTCTCATTTTGTGTATTTCTTTTATGTTGATGCATGCGCGTAAAGTTGAGGTTGTTTAAGAATTGTGTTAAACAAGCAAAAGTACCCGCGCGTTGCTGCGGGATCGGTATGTTTTCGTTGGTGCGGGGTGGGTATTTTTTTTTAATTGGTGTCGACAATTATTTTTTTTAGGTTTTTTTTATCAAGCAAAATAGCCCGCGCGTTGTGCTTGGGGCTCATGTTTAATAGTTTTTTATGGCTTATGTGTTGGGTCTCATGTCGCGGGTATTTTTTGATCTGATTAAATCAGTACTTTTGTAATTTTTTTCCTATTTTGTGCCGAGCAATTTTTTTTATACTGGGTTTATTTTTACGGTCTCATGTTTAATAGTTTTTTTATATGGGCTTATGTCTTGGGCCTCATGTCGCGGGTATTTTGTTATCTGAATAAATCAGTACTTTTGTAATTTTTTTTCCTATTCTGTGCCGAGCAATTTTTTTTTTATATTGCCTACTTAAAAAAAAACTTATGTGTTGGGTCTCATGTCGCGGGTATTTTTTGATCTGATTAAATCAGTACTTTTGTAATTTTTTCCTATTTTGTGCCGAACAATTTTTTTTATATTGGGTTAATTTTTTCGGTCTCATGTTTAATAGTTTGTTTTTTTATATGTGCTTATGTGTTGTGCTCATGTCGCGGGTATTTCTTTATCTGAATAAATTTGTATTTTTTGTAATTATTTTCCTATTTTGTGCCAAGCAAATTTTTTTATTTATATTGCCTACTTTAAAAAAAAAGCTAAATGGGCCAGCCCAAATTAAGAGCCCAATGGGCCGGCTTACTAAGCCCACACAAAGTCAAACCTTCGGTCTTAAAAAAAAAGCTAAATGAGCCAGCCCAAATTAAGAGCCCAATGGGCCGGCTTACTAAGCCCACACAAAGTCAAACCTTCGGTCAAATGTTTGCTCTATAGTATAGAGTCAAATTCTTTTATGTTGATACATGCATGTAAAGTAGTGACTATTAAGAGGCTGATATTGCTACTAAATTAATCACAATACTCAAATATTGAAAAACACATGGTTAGCTAGACACTGTGTATGATGTTTAGTGTCTCAATTGTGTTTTTGTGTTGAGAACATGCATCAACTATATAAGTTTTGAGCGAATTCTTATATTAAGCATGTAAATTTCTTGGTTTATATATACTTGAATCAAATTTGTTGTTTTAGAATGCATGTTGAAGTATCAGTTGAGATAGAGTGAAATAATAAGTTGTTTATCTCAAAAGTATTATCTTAACAATATGTTAAGTTATAACTTAAAAGTTTGAGGAAGAAACTTTTATCTTGCTTCTAAAACTAAAAAGAATTTGATATGTGAAATTGGGATCCTATATTGTGTTGTAATGGTCAGTGATTGAACCAAATTTAGGAATTTATATGTGAACTCTTATGACATAACGGTCATATTGAGATTTATGGTGGGGGTTATAAAGAGACGAGTTATAACCTACGCATAATCTATTGAAGGAGTTTTGCATGAGTTGTTTCATGTGTATGTAATTAATGTAAAATGGGTGACCTGGTAAGCAACATGAAGTTGAAACCGTCACCTATGTCTCTTAAATTGGATAGAATTATGATTATAATTGATCACTATGATCATGATTCTTTCTTGTTTGTCCCTCAAGTAGTGTATTCAAGATATTAGGAATTACAAATACACATGAAAGTCATACAGAAAGTTCACAAGTTGGTGGATCGTTAAACTCATACACATAATCTGTTGATTCTTGAATGTGCAAGAAACAAGTGTGTAATAACACTTCAAGATGAAAGTTGTGTTATTCGCCTAGTCGTGGCAATAAAAGGAGGTTAAGTGAAATAGAGACTTAATACCTCAATATTATGTTGTTTATGAAATTCTAGATAAAACTAAGAATGGCCATTATTGACATGTTTGTCAAGTGATCTAGAAACTTGACGATGACACTGCCAAGCCTTTGACGAGAGACTTGGTGAGTGTTTGTGATGTGAATGACAAGCGATGAAGATACTTGTCGAATATCTCCCTTAAGCTTCTGACGAGAGGCTTATTATGAGTTGCTAGAGGCATGAGTCTGAAACCATATGTGAATCAGTTAGTGATGGAAACCCAACTTAAATGTAGTTCTCCTACCTTTCGAGTTTAATGGGTAATAACGAAGTCATTAATGGTAGAGGGAAGGTGCTTACAATTAAAATTGACTCCATGTATAGCTTAGATGCATGGCGTTGCTGAGAAAGGATGAGTTTTTTCTTAACAAAGCTTTTGAGGGCGGTATTAGAAAACGAAGACGTTAGAAGAGGCTTTGCCCCTAATCATGACTTAGTGGTGAGTGCCGCTTTGGAAATAAGAGGTTTGTGGTTTTCTCTCTTTAGAGGAGGTATGAATCAGGTTTCAAGCGATGGCCAATATCTCGCGCTCAAGTTGAGAACACTTGGTTCTATGATAGGAATGATGGTAAAAGCCATGTCGTGCAAATTACATGTTTTTGGTTTAATTTCGAATAAATCCATTATCATAGGTTTGGGGGTTTTATGTCTTCGAACACCATTGAATCATAATTTCACTTTGCTTACATTCAGATAAGCGGGGTTTATTCTTATTGACTACCAAAGTGAAACTACCTATCAGTAGTAACCAGAAAAATTCCAATGGCTGGGGATGGTTGGGTCTTTTATTAATTGTTGGTAAGTTTTAGCATCTCAAGGAAAGCATACTATACAAACACTAAAGCTGCAATTATTATATTGTGTGAGACGGCGAGGGCGGAGGTTTTTTTATATTCATTAACAATTATGAGAAGCTTGAGGACATTGCCTGATATACAGCTTTTTTGTGAGGTGTGGGTTTAGGTCTCATGTCTAAAGAAATTAAAGATGACTTGGCCTTTGTTTTCAAGTAACAAACCACCCACTTACACTCCTTTATTTCTGGATGAGGATCATGGGTTTACTTTCATCTGTTGACGTTCATATATAGCATAGAAGGATGTGGTTTAAGAAAGACATAAAGAAACAAATCCATATTAATCTAATATTAATATCTGTTGTACGCTTCTGGTCATTAGTTTTCTCGTTACCGCATCGTGTTGTAATCGCAGAGTCGTTTGCTACTATCGATTACGTGTGTTGAAACACCTGTATTAATCCTGGGTGCTTTGGCTTGGAGGACTCGAGCAATCTTACAGGAGTGCCGAAAAGAGTACTGTAAAGGACAGGGATTTGACATCCCGTACGGTTCTGTTTGTTACATGTTTGACAGATTTGAAGAAGAGGAATGATGATGACGTTGATGCTTGTTGGTGCTCCTTTGGTTCGGAGTTTCAGGTGTTCAAAGTAAACGAGGTTTAATGCTACCGGGTGTAGCATTGTGATGTTACTATGGAACATCAGAATGTTAATAAGCACACTTGTAGCTGATCAGTGTAGTGATGGTGCTTAGCTTTTACAAGTGATACTAAACTTATAGGTTGGTATGATGCTTACTACATATATTTCAACATATCTTAGGTAATATATTATGTTTATTGATCCTAGTTTTGGTATTTGGTTTTAGCACTTGGCATTAGGTGGTATGTCACCGGAGCTTCCATCTTCACTTGTCCACGTCAAACTTCTTTTTCTGGATCTGCGCTTAGCAAAATAAGATGAGATATCTTCTGCACTTTGTTTGATGAGGAGCTCCCCAAATTTGAAGCAACTTACTTTGGTGGTAAATAATGTTATTATTACATATGGTAATTGTCCTTTAATAGTGTTATGACATCTTATACATGTATGTTGTATTAGATGAGAAAGGAGAGGCATGCTCCACAAGCTTCCATGAACTTGATTGATTTCCAAGACTACTCAGGTTTCAACTTGGATCATCTTGAAGATTTGCAGATGCTAAATTTTCGTAACTTGGCTATTGAGTTTAAACATCTGAAATTTATCATGGCTAAATCACTTGTTTTAAATAAAGTAAGACTAGAGCTTAATAAGGAAGTTTCTGTTGACGAAGAACTCAAGATTCTTAGAGATTTCATACGACTCCCGTTTCCACGTGCATCACCATCAGCAATATTAATCATAGAATGCCCGTAAAGCTTCTCATGAAGACATAAAAGTTAGTAATGCTAGTTTGTCTTTGTTAAGATTGATCATTGGCAAATGCAACTCCTTTTTTGGACTATTTAGAATATGTTGAAATGTTTCATTTTGGGTGGATTATGAAAAAGCTATCTTTTGTAACAAGTCGAAAGCCTGTTTCTGGAGTAAATTATCCTAGTTTAGGCGATTATTTTTATCTTTTTTACATGGATTGCCTAATCATGTATTGGTTAAACTAAGGACTTGTTTTGATCATTTTCTTCCCTTGCCGTTACCCCCTGATTGCTACAGTATATTGACGATGCCGATTAACTGTTCTGGTTAAGATTAAGAGTTTTCAAAGTGCAATGTTTTAAATTTTTATGGACTCATTTATAGGTGTTAGATGGTCTCCTTTTTTTGGCAAAATGTTGATTTCCATCGATATTGCTACAAAGCATTGGGTAGTTTAGTTTGGAAGTAAATCCATCAACCAAATTAGTCCATTATATCTATCTACGTGTTTTGATTGATTAATCTTGCACTGTATCGTCTTCGATCATTCTTTGCTTTTGATGTTACCCAATCATATAATTGGAGGCACAACTAGAAGGTTATAGTCGAGAGGGAAAACTTTGATAATTACTAAAAACTACACTTGATGACGTATAATAGGTATAGCATGCCTTTAGGCCTGGGCCGTACTATCACATTAGGGCTTTGGCCCAACCAAGCAGATAACAAGCATAAAGGGCCGGAACTAAGCCTAGAGTCACACTAGCCACGGCCCGGATACAACAAGACGGACGCAGATTGGTCACGCGCCGCTCCCGCAAGACACCAGCGGATTAGTTGACATCCGAAAAAGATCAGGCCCGCAGTCACGATAACCGCGGACCCTTGCCTGACAAGGGTCCTACTCCGACCACTACATCAGTAGGCGAAATACTAGGAAACCCTAGCACTAGACTCGCCTATAAAAGGAATCCTCTGACACTCCAAATGGTATGGTTTTCTTACTTTTTCCAATACACACACATACCTCTGACAACATGTTTTCTTACTCTCACGCCGGAGTCTAATCGTGGGGTCCGTCCCCATGTTAAGACTAATGGTTTACCTATACTTGTGCAGGAAATCATCTAAACTACTTTGTTTAGTACAAGATCGAGCCCGAAGATAGCTTGCAGGTCTAGCCCAACAAGCAATCTAAGCTCATCTCATATCTTATCACACATTTGTACAAACAAGTAGACGCCATCTGTGGGACCCATACACAACTGCGTTTCTCAAAATACTCACCATGAGCACACCAGCAGAGCTCATTCCTACTCCACCCACGTTCGCCGTGCAAAACACAGTGGGGAAAGGAATGGGCAAACCCTAGAAAACCCAAACAGGCCCATGTCCGACGCAGCCCTTCAGGAGTATTGCGACAAGCATTACCATCAGTTATTGCCACTCATAGCTGAAAAGGTTTACCAAGAAAAAACCTAGCAGGATAAGCTGAAAGAAGTGAAGGCCCATCTTAACTTTGAAGGATGTTTAAGAAGAAGCTCGAAGATCCAAGAAATGTCACAACATTCTGAATCAAAAACACCAAACTTAAGAGGGGAACACGGAAGGAGGCGAAGGTCTAGATGTTCTCGTAGCACGTCCAAAAGCCCCGGACCAACCCCCAGCGTCTTCTCTAGGATAAGATATGAGTCGAAATTACCTAGACGTAGGGATTCCGAGAGGGAAGCGGTGTTTACAAGGTTGGGAAGAAAGGAAAAAGGCGTATTCAATAGGCTAGGAGGTAAAGGAAGAAGTGTGTCTGCATGCTCGAGTGACTCCAATACACAACGACACCGGAACGACCAAAGAGAAGCAGAAAGCCGTTACCAAAGTTCCCGTTCAAGAAAAGCAAAACCCATTCCCAGAAAGCGTTACCATGAAGGAACGTCTTCACAGAGAACGAAAGCGTTCTCGGAAAGTAAAGACAATGGAGAAGGACACTGGAAGTCAAGATCGAAAAACAAAAGTTAAGCATTGAAGAGATGACCTATCCTAACTGTGGGTGTGCTAAGAAACGGATCCCTTCACACCCTGTATCTGTTACTTTGACTTCCCAAAAAAGACTCGGATGCCAAGTAATGTCAAAATGTACGAAGAGAGTGAAGACCCGGAGGACCATTTGAAAATATTCCAAGCGGCTTCAAAAGTAGAACACTGGGCAATGTCAACATGGTGCCACATGTTTAACTCTACGCTCATTGGGTCCGCTAGGGTATGGTTCGATGATCTACCCCAAGGATCTGTGGATAGCTACGATGACCTAAAAAAGGCATTGCTAGCGAAATTCCTCCAACAAAAGAATTGTATCAAAGATCCTGTAGAGATTAATCATATTAAACAAATGGAAGGAGAATCTACAGAGGATTTTGTGCACAGATTCAAGTCTGAAAGTAGGCATATCAAGGGAGCCCCAGAATGCATGAGAATCTCAGGGTTCATGCACGGAATCACTAACCCTGAACTCATTAAACGTCTACACGACAACATCTTAAAATCAGTGGATGAAATGATGAGAGCAACCATAGCGTTCCTCAGGGGGGAGGTAGCGGCTTCCAGCTAGGCATGAAAGAAAACATTTTCGGGCATGGAAGCAACAGGAAACCAGGCGAAAATGGAATTTCGACAAAAGGGGAGACTTCAGGAACTAGCAAAGGTCAGAGCGAAGACGTGATAGGTTCACACTCCTCAGAAAATCCCCAAAGGAAATTTTGGCTTTAGATAAGGGCAAATTTAAAGCTCCACCGCCAATGTCAATGCCAGTAGAAAAAAGAAATAATAACAAATTCTGTGAATTCCACGAGGAAGTGGAGCATAACACTGATGAATGCATGCATCTAAAAAGACAAATCGAAGAGTTAATTAAGACTGGAAAGTTGTCACACGTAATCAAGGAACTAAAACAAGGCAGCGGAAACGACCAGCCGAAAGCAGCAAAAAAGGGAGAAGCTTCTGGAAAGGACAACCCTTTGGGAATCCTAATGGTCCAATCCTGGCAATGGGTAGCCAGGAAAAGGGTTACATAAAGCTTTTCTCCCGATCCAAAAATCTCGTTCCCACCCCTAGGGAATGAGGATGGAACGGAAGGCCCCATGATTATCGAAGCAGAGATAGGAGGTCACTTCATACATAGAATATACGTAGACGGAGGGTCAACTTCAGAAATACTATATGAACATTGCTTCAGTAGGCTCCGCCTGGAGGTGAAAAGTCAAATGATCCCATCCACCGCACCCCTTATTGGTTTCAGTAGAGAAATCATATGGTCAATAGGACAAATATCACTATCGGTAAAAATGGGTGATACGGAACATTCAACGTCTACACGAATGGACTTTGTGGTGGTAAGATCACCATCTCCATACAATGGGATCATAGGGAGGCCAGGAGTAAGGAAAACTCAGACAGTTCCGTTAACAGCTCATAGAATGTTAAAATTCCCAGTCCTGGGAGGAATACTCACACTGCGAAGCAGTAAGCTTATCCCACTCGAATGCATGATGGTCTCAGGGCCGGAATTACAACCTTCCGCCAGCACCCGAGTCGCGGAGGAAAGAATCAAAATGGCAATTCATCCTAAATACCCAGAGAAAACAATAGCAATAGGTTCCACTCTAACGGAGGAGGGGCGAAAGGAGTTGTGCGGCTTACTTAGGCGCAACCTAGACATATTCTCTTGGAAACCATCAGACATGACAGGGGTTCCGCGGCATGTAGCGGAGCACCGGCTGAACGTTCGCGAAGGATGTTCCCCAGCCAGACAGAAGAAAAGAAGCCAAGCATCAGAAAGAAACAAGGCAATACAAGGAGAGGTCAAAAGACTTGTGGAAGTCGGCATCATAAAGGAAGTTCATTATCACAGCTGGTTTTCAAATCTGGTAATGGTAAAAAAGCATGACCACAGCTGGAGGATGTGTGTAGACTTCAAAGTCCTGAACAAGGCATGTCCTAAATATGGGTATCCACTCTTAGAGATAGATTGGAAGGTGGTATCCCTCTACGGATACCCCTTCAAGTGCTTCCTAGATGCGTACAAAGGATACTACCAAATAAAAATGGCAAAATAAGATGAGGAAAAAACGGCGTTCATCACCAGCCACGGGATATTCTGCTACTCAAAAATGCATTTTTGTTTGAAGAATGCTGGAGCAACTTACCAATGTTTGGTATAAAAAGCATTCTAGAAACAAATTGGCAGAAACTTAGAGGTATATGTGGATGATTTGGTAATCAAGAGCCGCACGGAACAAGAAATAATAAGGGATATCAAAGAAACATTCAAGACCCTAAGGGAAATAAACATGAAGCTAAACCCTAAGAAATGCACATTCGGGGTGGAAGAAGGCATGTTCCTAGGATACATGGTAAACACCAAAGGGATAAAAGTATGTCCGGAAAAGGTAGAAGTCGTCTTAAAATGTCTAAAAGATGTGCAAAGGCTGAATGGAAAGTTAGCGAGCCTAAACAGATTCCTGTCCAAGTCAGCAGAAAAGTCACTATCGTTCTTTAAAACCTTGAAGAAATGCACAAAGAAAAGTGACTTTCAATGGACTACAAAAGCAGAAGCCGCATTCAAACAAATGAAAAAGCTAATAACGGTGCTACCCACACTAACCGCACATATGGAAAAGGAAGAACTTATTGTATACCTTGCGGCGACAAGAGAAGCTGTAAGTACAGTCTTGATGACCGAAAGGGAGGCAAAGTAAATGCTAGTCTATTTCGTCAGTCGTGCTTTACAAGGTCTAGAAATAAATTACACACCAACGGAAAAACTAGTATTAGCTTTAGTACACTCTAGCAAGCGGCTAAAAAGGTACTTCCAAGCACATCCAATTGTCGTTATCACGGACCAGCCAATCAAGCAGGTGCTTTCAAAACTAGAAATTGCAGGAAGATTGCAGAAATAGAGCATAGAACTAGGGGAGTATGACATACAATACATGCCAAGAGTGTCAATCAAAGGATAAATCTTGGCAGACTTCATAGTGGAGCGGCCAAAAGATGACTCCCTAGCCGCACCCATGGAAGTTAAGGAAGAGCTTCTGACCCATGGACACTATTCACAAATGGATCATCCTGTGTAGATGGTTCCAGAGCCGGGCTAATACTTACAAACCCGGAAGGAACAGAATTTACTTACGCTTTGAGATTCAAGTTCAATGCGACCAACAATGAAGCCGAGTATGAGGCTCTAATAGCCGGTCTTCGAATTGCAAAGCAAATTGGGATAAAAAAAACTTCAAACACATGTAGACTACCACCTAGTGACTAATCAAGTCAACATGTCCTACATAGCCAAGGAACCAGGTATGATCTAATACGTAGAGAAAGTAAAAACGCTTACCAGTGGTTTCAAAAAGTTCTCAATCAAGCAAGTGCCTAGGAGCGAAAACAAGAAGACAGACGCACTAAGTAAGACTGCGTCCACCAGTTTTGCTCACCTAACCAAACAGGTTCTGGTGGAAGTACTTAAAGAAAAATCCATAAATGAAGAAGAAGTGTTAACAGTCGTGTAGGAAGAAGGAAATACTTGGATGACTCTAATTTATGAATACCTCATGAAAGAAACACTCCCTGGGGAAAAGAAGAAGGCAAGGTCGGTACAGTTTAAATCAAGGCGGTACGCCGTAATCAATGGAATTCTGTACAAGAAATCCTTTTTTGAGCCATGGCTACGATGGTTCGGACCGCTACAAGCAAACTATGTTATGAGAGAAATCTATGAGGTGTCCTGCAGCATGCATGCTGGGCCAAGGTCCATGGTAGCCAAAGCTATACGAACAAGGTATTACTGGCCAATCATGCATAAAGACGCAAGGAAAATGATACGCGAATACCAAGATTGCTAAGTCCATCGTTCCGTGCCAAGGAACCCGCAACAAATGTTAACTCCCATAACATCTCCATGGCTATTCTATAAATGGGGAATTGACATAGCCGGACCTTTCCCAGAAGGTCCCGACAATGTCAAATTTTTAATAGTAGCAATGGACTATTTCACAAAATGGATTAAGGCAAAACCCGTCGCAACCATAACGGGCAACCAAATTAAAAAGTTTGTATGGGATAACATAGTTTGCAAGTTTGGCCTACCAGGGGAGATAATATCCGACAATGGAAAGCAATTTAGAGATAACCCATTCAAGGATTGGTGTGAAAAACTGAATATCCGCCAACGCTTCGCTTCCGTCAAGCATTCGCAAACCAACGGCTTGGTGGAAAGAGCGAACAGAAGCTTGGGCGAAGGAATGAAGGCACGATTGGATAAAGGAAGCAAGGATTAGATGGAAGAAATCCTGCACGTCCTATGGGCGCACCGCACCATGATCAAATCAAGTAATGAGGACACTCCATTCTCGCTGACCTACTGAACGGAAGTAGTGATCCCAATAGAAATTGGCATGCCTACCCTGAAAACTACAGAAATAGACATAGTGCAAAATAACAAAGCTTTAAAACTCAACCTGGATCTCTTAGAGGAAAAACGTGAACAAGCAGCAATCCGCGAGGTAAGAAGCAAGGCAAAAATGGAAAAATACTATAACTCCAAAGTCCATAACACAAGTTTCAAACCAGGAGACCTTGTATACCGAAGCAATGATGCCAGCCATGTAGAAGACGGGAGGAAGCTAGGCCCTAAGTGGGAAGGACCGTATGAAGTGATGGAAGCACTAGGCAAAGGAGCATACAAGCTCAAAGACCGCAATAGAAAACTCCTTCCGCGAACATGGAACATCCGCAACCTCAAAAAGTGTTATATTCATGAAATGTAAAGCACCTTACCTACGCGAATTTCGTAGCAAGGGGCAATATTTGAATTTCCTTTCTTTTATGTAATGTTTTTTATGATTTTAATGAATAAAACGTGGAGCCTAGCTACCTTCACAAACTTATTTAAAACTTTTACTCTATTTTCACTTTGAAAAGTTATTTACATGTTATACGTTGGTAAGACGTGCACATAAAGGAGCACGACTCCATAAGTAAAGCCTATTATTCCGAATAATAAAAGGATGAGCTGCCTCACAATTAACTCATATACATAAGAGGTTTAGCAAGCCCAGTACCAGGAGAATAACCCATAAATATTCAACTAAGACTATCACCGTAAACACATAACTATGGTATTAAAAGATAGCAACAAGAAACATAAAATGTTAAATATTACGATAAACAAACTGTTATACGCAAGCATCATAAATTTGTCTAAGAACAAACAATCGCTTTAAAAAGGTCACACATGACCGCGGAGTAAACAACAACATAAGATAGGATCACATTTTGCAAAAAGGAAGCACCGCAACAATAGCAGGCTCAGCTGGTCGTAGGACGCTCTGGTGTAGTCTCTAAAGTCTCCTTTTCAAACACAATCTTTAGGGAATGGGGAACTTTACCCTGAATTCCTGCATCTAGCACACCATAGTCAACCATCGATATGGGTGGAATGGAGCTGACACTAGCAGCGATGACTGAAATAGACAAATTATTAGTAGTGGCAGCTGTTGCAGGTATTTCCGAGGTACTAGCTTCACCAATTAAGTTTTACAAAGACAATGGATTAACCAGCGCACCCATTGCATCAGAATGGGATGTACGATGGGATATAGCACTTTCCTTGAGCTTCTGAACACGGTCATGAACCACGTTCAAAGAGTCAGATAGAGAAGTCTTTTTGACAACAACATTATCCTCCTTTCAGTGGATAGGCATATGAGTTGCTCATATGCAGGCTGTAACCGGCTAGCCTCCGGAGTCTCGGCAAAAGGGCCCTTTAAACGTAGAGAGTCCATAATATAAGCAATACTGGCATCCTTCTGTGACTTCAACTGAGAAAGAAGGTTAAAGTCCAGGTCACGGAAATCTAGGACAACGAAAAGATACCTCGCTTCCATAGAAGGATCATAAGAGACAACATTAGCAAGACCCCTTCTGGCTTTTCTATGATCAATACCCGCTACCAACCCAGTCTGGATACCTTTATCAATAGCAAGGCCAATAACCGCCCCAAAAGTAGCAGCATACTCTAGGGATTAAAGGTATTTCATAAGGGCCAACCTAAAGCCATGACCAATGGTCTACCGTTGACCAGCTATGGTGGTCAAGAAGCGATGATATAACTCCTCATCTGAGTGACGAGCCAGAGCCATAAGTTTAGAGTCTAATCCTGCCACGTGATCACTAAGCACCTTGACTTGTTCATCCTGAATTGCCTCACACTATTCTTTAAAAAGTTCATAACCTGATACTTGGTCATGAAGTCTAGAACATGTGGTCTCTAGCAAAAACACCTGATCAATAAGACCGTCCCTTTGAGATTAAAGAGAAGCAGCTTTGATACTCAGCTCATCACAAGATAGTTGCAAGTTATATAAGTCTTGAGTAAGCTTGGCAGTTTGGGCATTCAAGGACGCAAGCTCAGTGTCTTTAGTAGCGGCCACAAACTCAAGTGCCACGACCTGCCCCTTAAGAGCATCTTTATCTTTCTCAAGAGTTGTATTCCGCTCCTTCAAACTGTTAAGATCGCTAACTCGAGCGGCTCCCGCAGCTTTAGCAGCAGAAACTTGGCTGCCAGGATGAATTCCCTATGTGGCCTCAGCTTTCCTTAAAGACAATTGAGCTTTTAAGTTTGCAATTTCAGCATCCTTTTCCTTTATCAAATCAACTTGCTTAGCACATTTCCCCTCAAGTCTTTTCCTCTCCCTAAGATATCGTTCAAACCGCATCCTAACCTCAGCACCAAGACATGTTTGACGTGCCGCTCCAACATTAAATTCGGCAAATAACTGATCATAATCCATATCATGAAGCTGGGAAAAAAGTCCAGGAGGGGCAAGCTGATCAACCAAACTGCAGCACACATCAGGATCATCAAGAACAGACTCATTAACCACGTTCCATTTAGGAACATATATCTGACGAAGAGTCTCGGAGTCCATTTCCTGAGAAACATAAAAAGTGTCTGCGGAAAGCCCTGTACCGGCAGGATGAGAAGGACCTGCAATATCTGGCCCCGCCGTACCTATAGAGGCGGAATCCGTAAAAAGGATATAATAAACTTAAGTAGCCAGCTCGGCCCCCGCTCCAAGGACCGGGGTGGAAGAGCCTCTAGAAGTAACAGTGGTAGTAACAGCCGCAGTCATCACCGACGACGGCGGAACGGAAGACCTGACAAAGGAAGTGACCTCGGCATCTGTAGCATTTTTACTAGAATGATGAGAAGAGTCTGAGGAAATTATAAACCTCTTAAATAGATGCTGAGTGCGCAAATTAGGACCAGAAATGGAATCATTATCATCACCTTCCTTATGTTCCGCCGCAGGGGTCACGGAGGAGGTAATAAACGGCACAGTTGCTGCTGCCACAACACCAACCTTATAAATCCTGAATCGCATCAAGAGATTTCCCACTAGTGCTGGCATTGACATTACCAGAGGTACCGTGATCCTCACTCAATTTCTTTGGAGGATGGTTAGAACCACTAGCACCACCAGTAGCTCTTCTTTTCTTCCTTTTACCCTTAGGCTTATCAGCAGCAGCAGCCTGAACCTCTACATCCACAAGAATAGTAACCGTTTCATCTTGACCAACATGGTCATTTCCCTCAGATCGATCTCCCTGATCATCATCACCACTTTCTTCATTAAGGTCATCATGACCAATATTCTCAATATTGTCATTCTGATTACCATGATCAACCTGTACAACTGGCCCGGCCTGATCATCTTCACTAGTAAGAGCAATAACATGGCCTACAGTAGAGTCCAATAAAGGAACTTATCCTTCTTCGATCTGCCTCTCTCCAACTCGCACCTTGGTAGGATCCGCATAACGAATAAAAGCAAATAGATCCATCTCTGCATAAATAATCAATGAAAAACAATTAGATACAGTGGTAGAAGACAGATGAAGTTATGCGAATAAAAAGCACTCACCCTATCCGGTAGAAGTCAAGAATGTAGGATAAACATTGTGATCCAAGTCATAATAATGACTCAAGCTAACAAGACACAAGAACGGTTCTGAAAACTTTCGGAATGGGGTTTGATGAGTGGCAAATAAGTCACACGCTTCCGCACTAAACTCCATCGCGGTAGGAGAAGGATCTCTCGCTCGTGTTTTCTTAGTATGCCAAGGAATGGAAGAAGGGAAAACAGAGGCATCAACCCAAAATAAGCTGTTATTCTAGTTTTTTAATGAAACTAGAGGCTTGGTGTGACAAACTGGGTCATTTTCCGAACGTTTACAACGACATAAGATTTCAAAATGAGAGATCTTAGATGCAGCAATAACAGAAAGCTGCGACAGGTTAATATGAAAATGTTCAAGCACGTCTACAAGGAACCTAGAAAGGGGTATCCAAAAGTTAGCAAAATCAAAAAACCTGGTATAAACACCGATTTTACCATCAGGACTATTGCGTATATTCTGATTAGGACCATGCAACTGAGGATGAACAGAATCAGGAATATGATACTTCTGACAAAACGCATCTAAAGCTGTTTGGGTCAAAGTAGATTTTAGATCGTAAATCGAACTCATTGTAGAAAACAAATAAAGAGTTGAATCCTAACCTGGTAGCCTAAGAAACCTTGAAGAAATAACCGGCGTGAAAAAAGTAAGTGGAAAGCTCAAGTATGGAAAAAATGGCAAAAATAGTGAAAGGGGAGAAAAGGAAATAGTGAAAGCCAAGGCAAGTATTTAAACCCTTGGTATATTTAATTTAAAGCTTGGTAAGATTTGCACATGTGTATCCCACTAAACAAACGAACGGATAGGATCAAAAGTAAAGATAAATGTGATAACATAAGGGTAAACGTCAAACTAACCACAAGTCGTGCCATTCGGAAAACAAACAGTCAAGGGAAAGACACGTCTCACAAACCCCACCTAATTGGCTAAAGAAGAGTCGCGGAGAAACCAATGGTCGCGGAAGAAGGAAGAAACACGACAATAAAAAACATAAGTCTAGTAACATTTACCGCACGCAGCACGACGCCGCATGCAGTAAAAATACTAGACTGGAGGACTTGATGACTAATAATAGGTATAGCAGGCCTTTGGGCCTGGGTCGTACTATCACATTAGGGCTTTGGCCCAACCAAGCAGATAACAAGCATAACGGGCCAGAACTAAGCCTATAGTCACACTGGCCACGACCCGGATACAACAAGACAGACGCAGATTGGTCACGAGCCGCTCTCGCTAGACACCAACGGATTAGTTGACATCCGAAAAAGAAAATTCGGGCCCATGGTCACGATAACCATGGACCCTTGCCCGATAAGGGTCCCACTCCGGCCACTACATCAGTTGGCAAAATACTAGGAAACTCTAGCACTAGACTCACCTATAAAAGGAATCCTCTGACACTCCAAATGGTATGGTTTTCTCACTCTTTCCAATACATACACATACCCCTGACAACATGTTTTCTTACTCTCATGCCGGATTCTAATCGTGGGGTCCGTCCTCACGATAAGACTAACGGTTTACCTTTACTTGTGCAGGAAATCACCTAAACTACTTTGTTTAGTACAAGATCTAGCCCGAGGATAGCTTGCAGGTCCAACCCAACAAGCAATCTAAGCCCATCTCATATCTTATCACACATTTGTACTAACAACACTACAACCGATTCGTTAGGAAGGTAAATTACATAAATAGCTTGACATTTTAAATTTTTTACCTATTTTTTCCGCTAGAGGGGCATGTGCCCACCCTACCCCCTCCTGTCGCCGCCAGGGCATATAATTGCTAGTTCAATGTCCATAACCTACAATGTTTTTATATGAACGTGTTGCGAAGTAATTTGCAAGTGTTTAAATGATGTCTTGCAGTTTTGATTATGTTCTGAGATGCTATTTTGTAATATGAGGCTTTATTTTGTAAGTGTTTAAAAATCAACTGCTTTATTTTTGTTTGTATAAATAATTTGATTATGATTGGTTAGTACTTAGTAATACTCTTTTGATACTCTTTTGTTAGTATAAATAATATATAGAAGAGTAAATTGCAAAAATGGTCCTTGTGGTTTGGCCAAATTGCAGATTTGGTCCGTCGAATTTTGAAATTACAAAAACAGTCCGTATTTTGAGGGTTTGGTTCCACTTTTGGTCCTTAGTCGACCTAAAATGACTAAAATACCCCTCTGTTCTTTTACAAAAACCGTCCATTAAGAGGGGTATTTTAGTCATTTTAGGTCGACCAAGGACCAAAAGTGGAACCAAACCTTCAAAATACGGAGTGTTTTTGCAATTTCGAAATTCGACGGACCAAATCTGCAATTTGGCCAAACCACAAGGACGATTTTTGCAATTTACTCTATATAGAATTGAGTAAAGTCAGTTCAAAGTAAAACCCAAACCCAATCGGAACCGACCCCAAACCAGTATAGCCGTTCAACCATCGGTTCTTCGTATAAGGTTATGTCGGCTTTTGGTTCGGTTCGGTTTGGTTCCGAAACTAGATTTTCAGGTTTTAAAAGTAAACAGATTTTCGGCTTGTGGAGCCCTAGGCCCAATTTTATGTTTTTCCAGCAGAAATTTCGAATATGAAGTGTTGTACAATACAAAATATTTACCTTATCTAAAACATTTCTGATATCATCAAGTCTCTTTATATACTGATTCATAATCTTTTCATCATTACTAACATTATAATAAAAACTTTTACAATTCTAAGGTTGAAGCATATTCATCGTATGAGTCGAGTTATTTTGCATACCACTTTTCTCCCACATACCAAGGGACACTTATGTACGACCAGATCAAAGTAAAAAAACACGGAGGGGCCATTCTTGCATAACTTTGAAACATGACAGAGGGACTAAAAACATAAATATTCAATATTTCCCAACTACCCCCAATTTTACTTAAAAAACACACATTAGACACATTCTCTCTCTACATCAAACCCTAACCAAAATATCCAAAAATCTGCCCAAATTAACCGTGCAAATTACGAAATAAACATAAAAATGGAATAAGGAACTAGTAAATCAGCTGATCCTGAAAAAATGGTTCAAAATGAACCGATTTATAACGCCGATGATGGTACACTTATACAAATCCATTAGTTGTTATTTAAGTTTTTTTTTTGTGATATACTTCTTATTTCTGAATTTTCTTTATGTTTTTATGATATTTGTGATTTTTTTTGATTTTATTAATTCTGGTTGCTTATTGATAGATTGTTGTCATAATACTCTAATTTTTACTGTTATAAAGTGATTATTAGCGTGTTTAATGACTAATTTTTGATAATTTGTGATGATGTGATAATGTGATTGTGAATGTTAGCTTTATGAAAATATATGGTAGATTTATGTGTTTAATTGATAGATTCTACATATTTAGGTAGTTTTGATTGGCGATATATCTAGGTGATATGAAACAGTTATTGAAAGGCGGCATCGCCTCCTCTTGTTTTGACTGATTTGTGTGTTTAATGGATAGATTGTTCAAGTTTATTTATGTTTAGCAAAAATATTGTGATACATCAGTTTCCGGGATTTTTGACTTGTAGTATATCAACCGAGATAAAGAGGTTAGTTAGTTTTGCGTAACTTTAATTTTTAATTTTTCAAATCACAACTAAAACTGATAAGTTGAATAATAGATTGTTGTTATTTTATGGGATGGTACATTAAGATAATGCTTGTAAAATAACACGTAGTTATGCATAAAATCACAAGTGATAATGCATATATGATAGAACTGCTGTTTTATAAGTTTGCAGTATCACAAGTGATAATATTTGATACATTATTTGCTTGTTATAATGGAGGTACAGTGAAATATATTAGAAGATGGAAGAAAAGCTTGGAAACATATTGAGAGAGAAAATAGACTTAGTAGACACACATAAAAAGGTGTGTTGAAGTTCCCTAATGATGAAAAGTTAGTTGAGTTTGGTGAGAGGTTGAAGAGGAGTAAAGACAACATGAATGAAAAAATGATGCTAATGTTGATGCGGACGTGGTGGTAGAGATGGCGCTGGTGTTAATGGAAAACGTGTCTGCAACTAAAAATCTGGATGACGGTACAATGAAATTGGTGGCATTTGTTAATATTGCAGGATATGGTGGTTCTATATTATTCACTACAGCTCACTCATAAATGTATTCTGAACTCCTATGGATACGTCATGGCAACTACAGATTAGGTTTTTTCACTTAATTCCCTCTTTGTTCTTGTTAAGTTTTGATTTCCAAATAAGACAGTTTTGTTGCAGGTGCAAGATGGTTATAGTACTGATTTTACCACCCTATTTGCAATTAGAGGAGTATTGGAAGCAAGAGCCAAGATCTTTGGTCATGTGCTTAACCCAACGGGTCATTAAACAGGCCACAAGATCTTGCACCAGGCCTTTCATCGGTGAGAAAGTTGTAGCATGGTATCCGCCTGACATCCGGTAGGAAGACCACACGATCGTGGCACTCAAAGAAAAAGAGTAATTTTCTTTCCACATCTTAGAGCATAAGTTTTTTCATGTCTTTTACTGTGCATATCATACGATATGTGAATTCCCCTAGTTGTTGTGCAGGAATTGGTTTTTAGCTGCATACTTATTATGTTGCTTTAAATGCATAGTAGTTAGAAGACTCTTACCAAGCTATGCCAAAAGCTACAAATTTACCAATTGAGTAAACTGCAAAATACATCCTTGTGGTTTCAACTTTCTCACATAATACATCTCTGTCAGAAACTATTGGCAGTATACATCCTTCGTTAGGCAAACGTTTGCCACAATACATCCCTGAGGACGAACGATGCAAATATTTTTTTGTTATCTTCTCACGAGGGATGTATTGTGTAAAAAACCACAGGGATGTATTTTGAAATTATTTTTTTTATTTTTTTTTGTTTTATTATTTTTTTATTTTTAAAATTTTTTTAATTATTATTAATAATATTATTATTATGATTATTATTATTATTATCGGCCGTTTTTTATTTTTGTATATTATTAATAATTTTTTTGTTTTTTTATCTGTTTGGTACGTTTTTTTCGTTTGTCCATTTTTCTCCGACGTTATTATACGTTTTCATACGCTTTCATCCGCTTTTATCAGTTTAAATATGTTTTGGTAAATTTTTATACGATTTTGTACGTTTTGTAAGTTTTTAATCCGTTTTTGTACGTTTTTTTTTCTTCTGATTCTCCGCTTTTGTACGTTTTCTTCCTTATTGATTATCAGTTTTTTTCCGTATGAAAACGTATTAAATGTACAAAAACGGAAAAAAACGTAAAAAAACAATGTATAAAAACGTATTGAAACGTATGTTTTTTCATTTTTGTACGTTTTACGTTTTTGTACACTGTTTTTCGTTTTTGTATGTTTTCGTACGTTTTTATACATTTTGTTTTTCTACGGATGAGAACGTAAAAAAACGGATAAAAACTGATAATCAATAAGGATGAAAGCGTACAAAAGCGGACAAATCGTATGAAAACGTATAATAACGTCGGAGTAAAACGGACAAAAACAAAAAACGGATAAAAAAGCGGATGAAAGCGTATGAAAACGTATAATAACGTCGGAGAAAAACGGACAAAAACAAAAAAAAACGTACCAAACAGATAAAAAAAATTATTAATAATATACAAAAATAAAATATTGGCCGATGATAATCATAATAATAATTTAAAAAATTTAAAAATAAAAAAAATAAAACAAAAAAAATAAAAAAACAAAAAAATTTAAAAAAATTAAAAAAGAATAAAATATTTGCAAAATACATCCCTGTGGTTTTTTTTACACAATACATCCCTCGTGAGAATATAACGGAAAAATATTTGCATAGTTCGTCCTCAGGGATGTATTGTGGCAAACGTTTGCCTAACGAATGATGAATGATGTATACTGCCAATAGTTTCTGATAGGGATGTATTATGTGAGAAAGTTGAAACCACAGGGATGTATTTTGCAGTTTACTCTTACCAATTTCATGTTCGGAAGCTTATAAGTGATACTCTTCTCTCTAAAACCTCGTCTGATTGGAGATACTGTACTTGAGTATGCAATTTTAGGACACTATACTCTAGTGTTTATAAGTTATATTTATGGTATTGAATGAGTTTGATTCTAGCACAGACACTTACTTCATATGACTATATGAGAGAGATCAACAACAACAACAACAATATCTAATCCCGCTGAAGCAGGGTGTGGGGGAGGTAGGATGTAGACCGTCACACCCCTACCCGAGGGTTAAGGGAACGACTATATGAGAGAGATGTGTGACTGTATTTTCACATTTTTTTGGATTAGAACTAGAACAAATTCATTATTGTTCGATTCAGGTTTGCTTTAGTTGAGGTATTATGGACTCTAAAGTTGTTGATTACTTGCACACAACTCCTGAATCAAACTAATCTCATTTACTTTGTAGTAAAAAGACTCTTACCAAGCTATGTCATAAGCTGATAGGAGACACTTGAGCATGCAAGTTTTGGAATGTATAACCTCATGTTGTTAGATGTGTTACACAAATCAATTAAATTAGAGTGCGATTCTGGCGCATACTTATCCCATTTAGTGTTTTAGACAGTTGATAAAAACTATGATGCATAAGTCCTTAGTAATTGTTTAAGATTTACTCACTTAAAATTTGGTTAAAAGTGGGCATGGTAAGTAATTCGAGTGATTATCACAATATGAGTTGCATTTTGTCAAAATATACCGTGTGAGTGATTGTTTATCTTCTAATAACTTTCTCTATATATGACCTTGCTGAGTTGTGTTGTATTGTAATATTGCAGACGTATGTCAAACCTGGAGATGTTGAAGCGTCATGGTGAGGGACCTCCAAAGAAGGGCCATGGAAAGCGTGCTTCTAAAAAGAAAAGAAAAAAGTAGAAAATGATTGTGGCATATCATGTTCCTATCGAAGGACACATAATGCAAAGAGTGAACGCTTGTTGTTTGCCTTTATGATTTAACTCCGAGATAAGTAGCATGTTTTCCTGACTTTGAATGCTCTCATGTACCATTTTTATTTGTATTACAAATAATATTAGTATTTTTAGATGTCAATGTATGAAATGATCTTCACTATTCCCTTACAATCAGTTAGCAAATGATTTACAATTCATTTAAAATATCAACAACATGCCGGAGCGGGTTATGTGGAAAGGTGAAATAGTAATACTATCTAATATTTTCTTTTGGTGTTGTAAAAATGGATTAGAAGATTAGTAACCGAGATGAGTTGAGCGCAAAAATTTATGTTTGGCCAAAATGAAGTGTATAAAATATGTATATAAAAAATATTAAAACGTTATATATATATATAGCCAATGTTATAGGTTGATAAAAATAAGTGAATTGAAAATACAACAATACTTATTGTTCTACAATAAAAAGCAAGCAAAGAATAAGATGGTGATGTTGCACTTGTGACATGTCGGGGGTTATACTACTAAACATCCAGACGAGGAAGAGATCCGGACGAAGAAGAGATGAAGCAGTTTGTGAAAGAATGAAAAAAGAGAAATTATGGAAGTAATGAAAAAAAATGCATCTTAACTGTTGAGTTATTTGAATATATATAATCAGATATGAATGATGTCTATTTTTAGTCATTTTATTGCTTTATCACTTTTGATATTACTCATATTTAAAATACCAAAATTAGTGTTACAATGTTATATCACAAGAGATATTTTTCAGGTAATATTAAAAGGTTAAAAAGTATACTTGCTTGTTTTTGAAATATCACAAGTGATATTAGACATTAACTATGTTTATGAAATATCACAAGTGATATTAGACCTGTCATATAAATTAATGCAACGCTTGTTTGGTTTTGAGAATATGTCGAGTTGTATATCACAAGTGATATTAGACATGTCATATAAACCCTAAACCCTAAACTTTAAAATATATACCAAAAATTCTAAACACCTAACCACTGAACCCTATATCAAAAACCCTAAACCCTTAAATACTAAAACCGATACCAAAAACCTTAAAACCCTAACCACTAAACCCTATACCAAAACCCTAAACTCCTAACCACTAAACCTTATACCAAAAACCATAAACCCATAACAACTATAACTTATACCAAAAACCCTAAACCTCTAACCACTAAAACCTATACCAAAAATCTAAACTCCTAACCTCTAGGTATAATATCACAAGTGATATATATATAAACTTTACAATCTATACCAAAACCCTAAACCCCAAACCACTAAACCCTAAACCTCAAACCACTAAACCCTATTCCAAAAACCCTAAACCCATAACCACTAAACCTTATACCAAAAACCATAAACCCCTAACCACTAAAACCTATACTAAAAACCCTAAACCCCTAACCACTAGGTATAATATAACTTTAAAATCTATACCAAAAACCCTAAACCCCTAACCACTAAAACCTATACCGATAGTAAAAAAATTTATGTGCTTGTCTATTGCAATGAAAGGCACAAAAACCATCTTGTATCTGAAAATATAAAAATATTAGAAAACACATAGGTGATAATATATAAAAAATATACAGAGAAATGAAATATCTCAGATGATATTAAATGACAAAAAGCATAGTTTTTTTTATGAAATATCACAAGTGATATTAGTCATTAAGTATGTTTATCATAACTGAATCTTAGTTGATAAATGTTATATTTATCACCGGTGATGTTACAAAAACCTTATACCAAAACCTTAAACACCTGACCACTATACTCTATACCAAAAACCCTAAACACCTAACCACTATACGCTATACCAAAAACACTAAACCCCTAACCACTAAAACCTATACCAAAAATCATAAACCCTTTTCCTTTAACCACTAAACCATATACTAAAAAACCTAACCCCTAACCACTAAAACCTATACCAAAAACCCTAAACCCCTAACCACTCGGTATAATATCACAAGTGATATATACATAAACTTTAATATCTATACCCAAAACCCTAAACCCCTAACAACTAAAACTTATACCCAAAACCCTAAACCATTAACCACTAGGTATAATATCACAAGTGATAGTACATAAACATTAAAATTTATACCAAAAACCCTAAACCCCTAACCACTAGGTATAATATCATAAGTGATAGTACATAAACTTTAAAATCTATACCAAAAACCCTAAACCACTAATCACTAAACCCTATACCAAAAACCATAAACTCCTAACCACTAGGTATAATATCACAAGTGATATATACATAAACTTTAAAACATATACCAAAAACCCTAAACACCTAACCACTAAACCTTATACTGAAAATCCTAAACCGCTAACCACTAAACCATATACCAAAACCCTAAACCCCTAACCACTAGATATAATATCACAAGTGATATATACGCAAATTTTAAAATCTATACCAAAAACCTAAACCCCTAACCACTAAACCCTATACCAAAAACCCAAAACCCCTAACCACTAGGTATAATCTCACAAGTGATATATACATAAACATTAAAACCTATACCAAAGACCCTAAACCTCTAACCATTAAACCCTATACCAAAACCCTAAACCCCTAACCATTAGGTATAATATCACAAGTGATATATATACATAAACTTTAAAATTTATACAAAAAAACCCTAAACCCCTAACCACTAGGTATAATATCATAGTTGATACATACATAAACTTTAAAATCTATACCAAAAACCCTAAACACCTAACCACTAAACTTTATACCAAAAATCCTAAACCCCTAACCACTAAACCATATACCAAAACCCTAAACCCTAAACCCCTAACCACTAGATATAATATCACAAGTGATATATACATAAACTTTAAAACCAATATAAAAAACCCTAAACCCCTAACCACTAAACCCTATACCAACCTAAACCCCTAACCACTAAACCTTATACCGAAAACCCTAAACCTCCCTGCCTAACCACTAAAACTTATACCAAAAACCCTAAACCCCTAACACTAGGTATAATATCACAAGTGATATATATATAAACTTTAAAATCTATACCAAAAACCAAAACCCCTAACCACTAAACCCTATACCAAAAACCCAAAACCCCTAACCACTAGGTATAATATCACAAGTGATATATACATAAACTTTAAAACATATACCAAATACCCTAAACCCCTAACCACTAAACCCTATACCAAAAACCCTAAACCCCTAACTATTAGGTATAATATTATAAGTGATATATATACATAAACTTTAAAATATATACCTAAAAACCCTAAACCCCTAACCACTAGGTATAATATCATAGTTGATACATACATAAACTTTAAAATCTATACCAAAAACCCTAAACTCTAACCACTAAACCCTATACCAGAAACCCTAAAACCCTAACCATTAGGTATAATATCACAAGTGATATATACATAAAATTTCGTTACCACATGTGATATTCTAAGACAATTAAAACAACATCAGCCTTCAGACTTGTCAAATCCGCCTCTAAAACCTTTATCAACTAAGATTCACATGTGGCTGAACATTGATTACCCTTGAGATTATAATATCACCGGGGATAAATATAACATTTATCAACTAAGATTCACTCATGGCTTAACGCTGATTACCCCTGAGATTGTAATATCACCGGTGATAAATATAACATTTATCAACTAAGATTCACCCGTGGCTTAACACTTATTACATCTTATATTATAATATTACCTGTAATAAATAAATGTAAACATTTATTAACTAAGATTCACCATTGGCTTAACACTTATTACCACCGACATTGTAATATCACCAGTGATAAATAAATAAAAATAAAATCTCATGTGATAAAGCAATATAATTTTTTTGGGTAAAGGGTTTCCCCGGTAAATTTTATTACGCCAAAAAACAGTTAAGTACAAGGGATGTGGGTGAGTCCCATATCACCGCCCGTTACATGGGCAAACAACTTCCTTTAAGGAAGGAAAACAACTAGAAAGGACCTATAAAAGAAACAATAATACAGGAAAATTATTTCTTCCTACGGCCTCTAACTATAATATCCAAATTATCACAAATAGCTTGAAGCTTTTTAGGAATATACTGACCTTCATACATATAAAGCAATATAATGTGACACCAATTATGGTATTCCATATATGATTAATATAAGAGATGATAAAACAATATAATATGACACTAATTGTGGTTATTTTTGAAATTCTTAACATGTAATCAATGTTATCTATCACTTGTGATATTATACTGTTAGTAGGATTTAAAAGGTTAAGTCTCTTTAAGCGAATTATTATTTTGCTCAAAAGCAATGCAAACACTTGTTTGATTTTAAAGACTATGCCAAGTTTTTATTTTCATAGTTTTCTTTCTTTTTATTCATTTTGGTATTTGTAAGTGACACTTATTTATCTCTTGTGATATAACATTGTAAGAAAGATGAAGAGTGTTTAAATTGTCGTAGTTATTTAAGAGTAATATCTTATGTGATAAAGCAATATAATGTATCACTAATTCTGGTATTCTACATATAAGTAATATCACAAGTTATAAAGTAATAGAGTGTGACACTAATTCTGATAGGGGTGTGCAGAAAACCAAAAAACCAAACCTAAACCGAAAAAACTGAGAAACCGAAAACAAAAAAACCTAAATCGATTGAAAAATCGAATACACAAGCCCATATATGAATGCATGATGGCAGAACATTATTTCAGACTCATAATAATTGATCAAGTTGTCATTACTATCTGAAGTTGAACTATTAAGCTTAAACCAAATACACAAGCCTAAAAACAATCTGTCAAGAAACACACTTACAAATGAAGGACATACCAGAAATGCAAAAGCCTCATTTACATTTCACATATGAAGTCATAAAGCTTAACCAGATACGCTCAAAGTCATAAAATAGAGAGGTCATATCATCATTGATGAAAAATAACATGTTTATTGTTTTGCTAGTTTATTTACTTGAAAAAAGAAAGACAAAAACAGTAGCTAGCTAGACCTTGGCTTTGTGTTCAGGTCTGTGACGTGACTGAACTCTCAAAGTCAATATGAAAAAACGCTCTCTCAACTTCCGCCAGCTGCTCAATCTTTTCTTGTAGCATTTCCCCAATCTTATGAGCTTTGTTGAGCAACATATCCTCCCGACAACACAATGTCTACCTCCACAAAGTAATAAGAACCAAATGTGTATGATCTCACCATGTCAATATGCTTTATTACCTCATGGTGGATCCATATCAGATACGTCAACTTTGCTAAAAAGTCTGGTGGAGCACTTCTCCCTATTAATTGCTTTATTTTCTCCATAACCGTCCTCGACCATGTGCTGATTGTATAAATTGCTATCTGCAACCAACCAATATCCATTACTTCAACTACATGATAGGAAAAAAACAAATAAACTAGTTATGTGTCTGTTTGTTCATAACATCAAGAACAGAGAAGACCATCTCACCAAAAAACTCAAGATAGCCAGACTCTATATACTTTAAACTGTCATGCATACCATTTATATTTTGATAGAACAGAAACACGTAATTTTAAACAGAAAAGAAACACGTCTTTCATGATCTGTGATATTGATAAAGAAAAATTACCTGCATTTTGGCTTCAAATCCAGTTTGACCAGCTTGTTCTATATTTTCAGACCCAGCCATGTCGACAAGTATTAGGCGTCCACCCACAATTGGGACATCAAGAATAATCTGCACCAAATTATTTAATTAGTTTTACTCGTATCCATAATCAAGGTTTCACAGGCAAGAAAAGTTACAAGAGATTTATTTATTCAAACCATGCAGTGACTCTTGGAGCTTCTTTCATTGCAGAAAGTGCTTTTGACAATTCTACGCTTCTCAACTTTTTGGATCTCTTTCATATCTTCCCTGCTTTGGTTCAAGATATGAAAATGGCATTCTTTTCCTTCTTCCCCATTACTTATAATTTTACCTAAAGTGTACAAGATAAGAGTAATTAGGAGACGAAATTATTCTGCGTATGACAAAAGGAAAATGAGTAGTTTAAACTGAACTTGCACATCCTAATTCTCAGAATCTGAAATTCAGTCCAGATTGAAAGTCAAATGAGCAAAACTGAATAAATTTAAAGTCAATATTTAATGGAACGTTTTCAGTTCTACAGAAGCATAAATTTTTTAACATATATGCTTATCACTATTCAAACATCGAACACACAACCTCTTGATTTCATAACAGCCACTAATCCACGTAAGGTAGGTTTTTTATAAAGAGTGGTTTCTTGTTAAACAAAATGATAAAACTGAAACTAAACTTGCATATCTTAAAAATTAGGAAAATGCGATTTTTTGACAGCATCAGGTTAAAAGCAAAATGTGTCGGTCTAAAAAAAGAATGAAAAAGTAAAGTGAATTGTGTATGGAAAATGACAAATTCAAACTAAAAAGCGCAAGAGGATACAAAGTGCCATTTCAAATCAAAATCACATTTTTCCATTCAAGTGGTTAACCTTTATAGGCAACTGCTAAAATCAACTAATATCACTACAACTAAAGTATCACATAATCAATCAGTTTACCCGACTAGAACAATATCACTACAACTAAAGTATCTGAACATCAATCATTTTTAGAGATTATAACTAATATCAGCAACTGCTAAAATCAGTTATAAGACTATCAATCACTTACCCCAAAATATCAGAAACATTTTAATTCCTCCCTTATATTTGAAATCACCAGTGTTCCCATTCCTGGCCATGTGCCTGAAATACTACTTTTCACATTTGTAACCATGAAATGTAAAATCAAACAAAAACATTCAATAAAAATCAACAACTCAACATAATAAATATCACTCTTTGATAGAACACATATAAAAAAAGTTGAAGGTATCAGTAACTAGAGTTAGAGAATGAAAGGCATAAACTACCTTCAACACTTGGAGACATCATGAAACAGAAGTTAACAAAATTAGTAGTTAAGGTGGTTACTTTTCTAAGGATAGATCTAGTTTACCTGATATAAATATCAGATTGCTGATCCATTGTACCCTTGTTGTCATGTATCATCCACTTTTCGCCATTTTTAGATATCCAATCAAAGGTAGTCTCGACAACCTCTGTAAGTAAGCTCACCAACCAATCAAATTCAACTATATTGTCTATTTGCTTCTACAAGCTCTTTAACTTTCCTTAGTTCCAGGAACACTATCTGATCATGTCACTACACAATGTCAGATATGCAGTACATATATTGGCTACGGAATTGTTACGATTACCTGATAAGGAGCAGAAGGCATCTCATCTTTCAAAAAGTCAGAGTCAATATGATCCTTAATACAAGATGCTTCATTAGAAATTATACATGTACAAAAGTCAGAGTCAATATGATCCTTAATAATATACATGACTAACGTATCTCATATCCTACAAAAGTTAAGTACATTCAAATCAACAAACTCTAAACCATATATCCGAGATTGATTTGAATGACGTGTTGAAAAACAAGTAATACATTCTCAAAATATCAAAATTTCAACAACTTCAAAAAAAGTCTCAAATTTTAATACCTACAGCATACAAACGCGCACTCTAGATATCACATAACATTAGCCTAACCTAATTATCGGATGATTTCAAGTAATTTTGAGGCAATAAGCGATGAGACTAACAAATTCGCTACGACGTTAGTTCGAAATGAGTGTTGTATACTAAACTCAATCAATTTCGAAGCCATAAACGAAAAAAATTAACAAATTAGATACACTAACTATTGAGTGTAATATTGTAAAAACGAAAGACGACAATTCAAAATCATTATAAAATCCTTGTAATCACACACCTAATAAGTGAGTCAAATAGTTAATTATGTACACTATAGAGACGACACAACATTTAACCTAAACTAATTAACTAATCATAACTTCATTTTCTACTAATTATCAAAGCGAGTGCGAAGATCCAAAATCATTACAATCACATTTCAAAAGCAACTACTTAAAGTAGTTAACTGTGTGTAATAAACACACACATTAGAGATCACGTAACATAAACCAAATTAAAGTAAAGTTGTAGCAATATATTACGATTTCGATGCATTTGAAAGGATAAATGAGGCATTGATTGATTTGGATTTATAAGAGGCATTGATTGATTTGGATTTATAAGAGGCATTGATTTGCAGTAGTGAAGTGAAAATTAGGGGTTACCTGAGAACTAGTGAGAATGGTTAAAAGCAAAGCGACGACGTACCACTGCGTCTCTTCTCCGGTGGTAGTGGTGGTGGTGATGGTTGAATAAACAAAATAATGGATTGGGTTAATTTAGGGGAAAAGGAGGAAAGAGAGTCCGGAAGAAAACACACATTTAGTGTGTGAAAATAAATGGTTTATATAGTTGGGAGAAAAATAGGTTTATTAAGTTTAAATCTTAGATTAATCTCCATCATTAGATCAAACTCAAATGGATGGTGAAGATTTGTCCTTTGGTATGTGAGGAGAAAGTGGTATGCAAATGAACTTTTCTCTTCATCATATATCCTTCTTTAAGTAATAATTTTCTTTATTTGGCACTTATTTTTTAAAAATTTAGGTTATAGATTTATGATGTTCATCATTCTAGTTATTTATAATCTTTAATTTTGCACATTGATATCTATGTTCTTAACGTAATAAGTTTAAAAACATACTTTTGGTTATTTGTTTGGTATTATTATGCTTTACTATATATAGTATGTCTAGATAAATAGTATGTATATATCTTTATGTTGCATTAATCTTTATATTGATATAAAGTGTTTTCTTTTACCGAGTGTCAATTTGATACTCATGTAAATCCAGGTTTTTATGTATCTATACTTTTATACTACATTATAAAGCATTTAGCACCTAATGTTGAATGTTGAAAAATTAAGTAGTGCAAATTCTTATGCACATTGTATAACATTTTATGCAACCAATAAAATTATGCCAAACAATATAACACCCTTTTTAAAAGCCATTAAAAAGGTTGTTACATTTTAAAATCCTGTTACATTTTAAGACCATTAAAAAGGCTGTTAATGTCTTTGGAGTTATAACTTTTATGATCAATGCTATTTATGATGGAGTTACAACTCTTTTAATCAATGTTTTTTATGATGGAGTTACAAAATAACACACATATACAGGCATACGTACACACTTGATTCACATGTATATGCACACACGATCCACATGAAATCATATATCTCATCAACTTCTCATTATGTATTCAGCACTAATATTGTTTTTATTATGATTTGTAATCACAGGTACAACTTGCTGCAGAAGGTAGATTGTACATACTAGCTCCATGTCAGTTTCGGTATCCAATAAGGTAAATCTTAAACCATAACATGTATATTATCTTTGAAAGATTTGAGCAAAAAAAAGAATAGGTAATCAAACATTTGTGTTATTGACTACATATGTTTTTTAATTGTTTATGTATTCAATTCGTGATGAGTTACCAAACTCCATGCATACATGCATGGATAAATGTTGAAGTAGTCCCAAGAGTTGAAGCAAAACACACACCACGACTTCCATTTGCCACCTCCAGGTATGTTCTAATTACACATGTTTCTGTTTTTATGTTTGATTCAATGTATTAACTTTTGACCTTTTTTTAGCGACGATTCTCTCTTTTTGATTGTACAATCTGCTTCAAAAGGCACAGATTTCGCAAAAAGCTTAAAGAAATTGGAAATGAGCTTAGGGCTATTAATCGTCGCTGTAACATTAAGAGTTAAAACATTGATGCTTGCAATTAACCATCGCTGAAACAATATCGACACATGTTCTTTGTTTGACACTTGAATACGAGATATTCCCATGGTGTTTTTTTGTTTCTTTTTTTTTGTAAATTAGTTATTTTTTGTATAAATGATGGTTAATGGCTATGATTAATGCTAATTTTTGTAATCATCAACATTTAATTGTGTGTAAATGCCTTTATAGTTTCAGTTATAAAAAAATCAAAAGCCTCTTATGATCAATGTTATTTATGATGAAGTTACATAATCAATGCTATTTATGATGAAGTTACAACTCTAATGATCAATGCTATTTATTTTAGAGTTACAATGCTATATATCTGGGTTAAAACAAGCAACAAATTTTCAAGACCAAGATTGATCTTTATAGAACAAGATTCGTGCATCGCACCAACCCCTACTATATTATAAAGAGTTTAGCACCCTTTCTTGAAAATGTAAGAATATTGAATGTTGAATCTAATTTAGGAAACTAGGATACACAATGTTGAATAATAAATTCAGTCATCAATACCATTATAACATTGTAACAACCCATTTAATTTATCATTATAACGGCCTCCAATAGTTATTCAAAAGTGTAACCGCTAAAAATCATTATTATCAATAATGGTTATTAAAAATGTGTAACCGTGTCCACCATATAAATCCATACAAAACATTTCATATATCTCACACACAAATGTTATTTTACAGCAAAAGATAATCTCTCAATATACACTCACTTTCACTCCTCAACTCTTACGGGTAGTTTCTGCAGATATTCTTTATATTCTTGTTAGATAAACGTTTATTTTGAACGTTATATACTTATGTAAATCCGGGTTTTTATGTATTTTATAATATGTAAAAGTATCTTTATGAATCCGCTTTTGTTATATATTTGGTACTTATGTAAATCCGGGTTTTAATGTATTTTATAATATGTAAAAGTATCTTTATGAATCCGCTTTTGTTATATATTTGATACTTATACTTATGTATATCCCGATTTTTATGTATTTTATGATATGTAAAGGTAACTTTATGAATCAGCTTTTGTTATACATTTTGGGTAGATATCCAGTGTAAAGAAAAGTTACTACAAAGTAAAAACTGTATTTTTTAACAATCTGACTTTAATACAAACTGTATTTTAGAATTATGGAATTTTATGTATTTTATACTTTCATAAAAGAGAGTAATTATTAATTCTGCCTTAGTATACATTCTAACATTATTAAAGAGTGATATTGAAATAAATCTTATTTGAATATTTTTTGTTGTTTTGGCTTATTGATTGCAGCCTTGGGAAGTATGGACTTGAAATCTTACTGTAAAAAGATGAAAGTTCAATGCCTTGATTCCAAGGATATTATCAGCATCCTTCCTTAAGGCATAATTGAAAATATTATAACTTGTATGCCAATCCGAGATGCAATTAGAAAAATCATTTTGTCAAGGAAATGGAGGTTTTGTTGGACAAGTATGCCTAAACTTAAATTTAATGACAAGTTGTTTAAAGCAACATCTAGCAATAAATATAAGCTTTGCCAGTGCCATCTTACATGTTTTGTTACTACACACGGGTTCGATATTGGTGTTCAGTCTTGATGTTGGTGAAGTTGTAATGGTCTCTCAGTTTGACCAGATAATACGTTATCTTTCAAGAAACAAAAATTTGCAAAAATTTTCATTTAGGGGTAAACACAAATACTGCTACAAACTACCTTCTTCGTTCTTTTCATTGCACAGATTAGATGTCCTAGAGCTCACAAATTGTGATTTTAAACCTCCATTAAAGTTCAATGGGTATAGTATGTTGAAGAGCCTTAAACTTTCCAATGTTACAATTGCTTCTAATTTGCTCCAAACTCTCCTCTCTAGTTGCCCGCTACTTATGGATTTGTATCTGGTAAGATTCATATAACCAATTATTATGAAGCTCTTTTAGTTAGTTGACCAAATTATTTTTTTGCAGCATAAGCATGGTTGCCAAGATTATTTTAGAGGAAACAAGTTTACTTTTGTTGAGTTTTTACAGTGTGTGCCTTCGATCAGGATTTCAGATATTTCATCATTTTATATGAAGGTAATATGTAAATTAATGATTATATTTATCTTATATAAGAATTTTGTGTTTTGCTGATTCTTGTGTTGGTATTCTGTTACAGTACTTGGGTGCAGGTGGCGTGCCAGAGAAGCTTCCAACTTCACTAGTCCACCTCAAATATCTTTATTTGGATATATGCTTAACGGAACAAGATAGTATATCTTCTATTTTTTGTTTGCTAAGGAGTTCCCCAAATCTAGAAAAAATTAGTTTGAGGGTAAATACAGCTATTACACATGGTAATTGTTCCTTCATTCATAATTTTAATGACATTTTTACTCGTTTTGTGATCAGATCCTTAATAACATGCCAAAGGCTAAACTACCGGATACTGATTCAGATTCTAATTTAGAATCAGATTCTGATTATGATTCTGATTTGGATATAGATTCAGGTTCATATGCTAATTCTTTTCCAGATGCTAATTCAGTTGGAAATTTGTTTGATTCAGATTCTAATTTAGAATCAGATTCTGATTATGATTCTGATTATGATTCTGATTTGGATATAGATTCAGGCTAAACTACCTTTACTGATTTTCAAGACTACTCGGGTTTCAACTTAGATAATCTTAAGGATTTTACGGTGGAAAATTTCACTAACAAAGATCTCGAGTGTGAATTTTTGAAACTCATAATGGCTAAGTCACCAATGCTGAAGACAACACGAATAAAGATTAGTGAGGATATTCCCGCCAAGGAAGAATCCAAGATACTAAGAGATATGATACGGCTGCCATTTTCATGTGCATCACCTTCTGCAGTAACAATCATAGAAGAAAGAAAACGTTGACGCTCTGTTTTTAAAGCTGCTATTTTAGTGTCTTTGGAAATGTCTTTTTAATTCTGAATATTAATGGCTTAAACTTTCAGGTTATAAACATATTCAACTCTATTATTCAATACCTACTTGTTTTGGATGCTTACAAATACGGTTTTTTATTTAAGAACGCAGTCTCACATTGATGCCAAAATACAATGGGTTATTTAACATACGAGGCCTGACCACACCCGTGCGTTGCACCGGGCTTGGTGTGTGGTTAAAATTTCATTGTTATTCTTATAGTTTCAAGTTCATATCAATTGAACTAAAGTTATGAAAGATGGGTAAGTTACTTTTGTCGTTTGAGCAATGTATGAAACACGTAATGCACATGAATTATATAAAACGCTCCAAGTGTGAAGAAAGTTATTTGTTGAGCGCATTATTACTTTTGGCTCTTTGAGCATCCGATTATAAAAACGATTTGGCTATCAATTTAGGGTTAGATTGAGTTATGGCATGTGGGTCATGTTTTTCAGTAGTTGATATATGAGCACAACTGCCAAAAGTAAAGTAAGTGTGAAGGGATCCGTATCTAACTAAGAATGCCACAATTAAGTTGTTATAGAATATAGTACTATAAAAATTTCTAGTACATATAGCTAATTCAATATGATGCAAACTAGACGGGATATATGGAAACAGGCTGAAAACAACACACGTGAAAACTCTACACCGGTCCCCCCCCCCCCCCCCCCCCCCCCCCCCTCTTTATTCCCAACCCCCCCCCCCGCCGCTAAGATGCTATTACTTATTAAAGCAAAACGTATGGGCATGGGGGAAAACGACAATACTGTAAAACAATGATAAAACTCGTTCGGTATAATATTATTGATCAACCAAATATATAGAGTACAAGATATCAAACCCTAATGGACCCAACCCACAAGCCGGGCTTGGGCCATATTTATTCTCTAACACTCCCCCGCAGTCCGAGCGGCGAAATCGCGAAAGCTCGGACTGGAGAAAAAAAAACTAAGAAATAAAAATTATTCATGCAGACTCAAGGTATATCTATCCGTTGAAGATGGCAGACTCAACCTGTATCTAGCTGTTAACACAAGGCAGATCAAGGTATATCTATCTGCAAAGATGGCAGACTCAACTGTATCTATGCTGCTGAGACCAAAAGTCGTTGGGACTTAAACCTTGATTCGACAAAATTCGTCTCGGGAATTGATACCTGATTCCAAAAGTCATCTCGGGACTTATACCCTAGATTCGACACCAACAAAAGTCGTCTCGGGATTTGATACCCTAGATTCGACCAACAAACAAACACTTGTCGTCTCGGGAATGATACCCTGGATTTGAAAAATAAATAAATAAAAATAAAATAAAGTGCCTCAATTAGCCATCACAATCGTCAAAGTATGTCCCCACTTTCTTCATTTCATTTAATTTCACAAAAAACCAAAAGCACCCCCTTTTCTCTCTTTGTAAAAACAATAACGAGATCGTTATAAACGACGTATAATCGACTCAACTAAACAAATAGTAAGATCTTGTCGAGTGGCTATCATTTGAACCAAAGATCGACATCAAACAAACAAGTAATTCGACCGGTTATCAACACAAAGCCAACGATCAACAAATAAATGTGGCGTCGTTGGCTGAGACCTCGGTGGGGAATGCGCGGCAGATGGTGGTCGTTGTGGTGGATCTGGTGAGGAGACGGTTGCCGGTTGGTTTTGATTAGATTTGATTGATTGGTGGAGGTGGATTTTCATTATTACTTGATATTTAAAGATAAAAAAATGACAGAGGTTAAGGTTTAAAGGGAGCCCTCCGAACCTCCGGCGTGTAGCCGGCAGCCGGAGGCGGCGGCTGAAGAGTTTAGGGTTAGGTGTTTTGTTGGTTTTTGGAGAGGATCACAATCTCTGATATCATGTAAGACAATGATAAAACCCGTTCAAATATATAGAGTACAAGATATCAAACTCTAATGGACCCAACCCACAACCCGGGCTTGGGCCATATTTATTCTCTAACAAATACATCTTTTCTTTTGTTGTGGCCCAATGTTATGAGTTCTTTAATTGTTCCATCATGTGGTTTAGACTCTGAAATAGGTAAGCTTGGTTTGGTTTCATCGACATCACTGCAATTTATAATTTTCATTAATGCCTAATACTTTTGAAGATGTACATGTTTCTAAATGCATGATTATGAACACCTGATCTTTGATTTAAACTCTACGATTGCAGGAATTTCATCACTGTCTAGAATAAGTATTGATGAACAACTTGATATGCCAAGTTAACCTGTAAGGTAAATATGGACCAAACATTAGCGTTAAGAGATAGTAAAATGGGTGTTCAATTGACATAGGCTTAGAGCACAAGGTACGGTAGCTGGTGGCTTGAGCCGTCGGCGAAAACGCCAGTCCACGGCGTGACAACCACACCGTGGGTGGCGTTTTCACGTCTCATGCCGCCACCACCAGCCGAGATGGTGGGTGAAAACGCGAGATGCCATACCACGGCTCGCGTTTTTGCTTCTCGTGTTTTTACTTTTTTTTATTTCCTTTATTACAAAGAAGAATGGAAGAGAAAAAGAATGTAAAAGGCTTTTAAAAAACAGTTTGCCGGAGAAATGGTCGGACATGGCAGCAAGAAGAGACAAAGAAGATAGGTTGAAATGAGACAAAGAAGATAAGACCTTTTGTGTATGTATTTTGTTGACTTTTGTTTGTGTGGTTGAGAGAATTACATGCGTTTGGTCTATAGGCCTGTATAGAGGGTTAATATATTTTTTATATATAGAAAAATGAAAAAAAGTAGGGTCCTCCCATAACACTAAAAAATTTGGTGTTAACCAAGGAGCCTCTTTTTGGTGTTATGGGAGTTTTTGGTGTTATGGACAAAAAAATGCATTTTTTCCTACGGCTTGAGCCATGGCACGAGACTGTACCTAGTGCTTGGTTACAGTAGTCCTTGGCTGTGTAGATTTGCCACAGCTTGAGCCATGGCACGAGATGTTATTGGTTACACTAGTCCTTGGCTGTGTAGATTTGTCGACAGTAGTAATGTAACCAATAACATCTGCAACACAAAAACCATGCATGTGAAGGAACGAAAATTAATGTAACTGTAATGCACATTTTTGGTTAAAGAAAATAGTTTTCTACCAATCATGTATTTTTTTTTCTGTGGGTTGGATGTCCTCAAATTCCGTAAGCTGAAAGGGATGCCTAACAAAACAACCAACATTGGACATTGGTGGAAGCTTTTCAAACAGATGTGGAACCATTGAGCTCAATCGAGTATGCGTTATCTTTCAGGATTCGATATTCATCTTTTTTTGCACGGTAAAATACCTCACAGAAACAACAGCCTCTTCTTGGATCTTATCAATGAAACAATGTGATATATTGTTTTTCATAGTGCAGTGCATCACATTTTCCTGGAAAAAGATCAAGCCACATCAGTCATAATACCTGGAATGATGCAAGAACACACATTTAGTTTACCTTCTCATCTAAAACGACAAACTCGGTGCTAAGGTATTTCCCATTAAGATTATGCACGTCCCATTTCCTGCAAATCATTATCACAATGGGACCCTCGTCTCCTTCTTTTAATTGATCCAGGGTATAGGCGCGAGGCTGCTTTTTTTGTTGGTTTGACATATTGTTACAGTAGTATTGGTTGGAAAGTGTGGTTGGCTTATATGATCCAAATGTCTTATTTATAGAATCCCAGAAATAGGGCAGATATCTTGGGACATTTAATGGCGAGGAGATGAAAGGAATGTGGGATGGAAACCTGAAAAGGTATTGTTGCATGCTATTTTTTTTTGTTCTCAAACCTGTAGAATGAGCCTACAGTTATTTACTTTGTGGGGATGCATTGAGTTTACCATTTAATAGGGCAGTTTTTTTTGGATTATTAAACCTGTATGTGGACGGACAGAAGTAGAAAACTTATTTCATATGGTAGTTTTTACCGCATTTGATGCTGTTATTTTATAAAATCTATTGGTGAGAACATGGTGGGGAAATTCTTTGTATTCTTAAAACTCCCAAAAATTCTCATATCCACTGGCATTTACTTCACACTCATTTAACATGGAAGTTGTTTATCAAACAGTAATTACTTTAGTAACTGACAAACCTCTTCGTGTTCGTGTGTTTACTGTAAGCTAATACTGCCCCATAAATAGTGCAGATATAACCGCAGGAAGGGTTTGTGTTGGGAAAAAAGCGTATGCTAACATCCTTTTAAAATACAGATTGCAGCAGACCAAAAAACTCTTAAAATAATTGGTTTTGCATAAAATCCAAATCCCCTAGTACCAACATCCATACCCAAAAGCGAAACACATTACGAATGTAACACACCCAAAATCTGGTATGCAACGGAATGGTAACAATGGGGTGCTACTTCATAGTCCATACGCACAAGTTACAGAAAACGACCTTAAAATAGACGTTTTAAATAAACTGTCACAATCTATTTAATAAAAGATCAGAGTTGCAACATGTTCAATTTATAA
>BQNB010057189.1:0-29555 GCA_026074375.1 Tanacetum coccineum | reverse complement strand
GGCCGAACCTGTTCAGACTCTAACTCAGTCAGATCTTTTAGCAATCTGAAGTCTTAAAAGTACAACCACTAAAAAGTCTAAGAGCCTTAGGTGTAGTAACTTGGCAACACCAAGTTTTTGCTGCCACGTCAGCGCCACATCAACATAACACCAACACCAACACCACTCCCCTAAGAGCCTCAGGTGTCGTAACACCATAACATCATTTTTTGACTGCCACGTCAGCGCCACATCAGCTTTAACACCAACACCCAAAATACCCAGATATCATAACACCAATAACACCACTTTTTGGGGCCCACCAATTTTTTTTCTTTTCATTTATTAAAACAAGTAAATACATTCCTAAAACAATTTTTTTTACTTGTAAAAACGACAAAAGACTAAAACCACAAGGACTACTAATGTCAATACACCATTTTGCTTTTTTCTTCTTCTCTACCTGCGCACAGCCAAAAGCTCAAACACACACCAAAACACACACTTAAAACACACACCAGAACACACACACAGACACACACTATGCACACACTCAGTTTTTTTAAAAGAAAAAAAAACAAAAAAAAAAGAAAATACACACCAACGCGGATGTGGGGTGTGGTAACGCCACCAACGCCACTGCCACCTAGGCATAACGCCGGTGGTGACGTTACCATACCTAGAGCTCTAATCATAACACCAAATAACACCACTCACCTCTTTATTTTCATAAAACCCCTAAACAATTATTTCATTCTTTTAACAAACTAACAATTTCATTCATAATTAAACATATAAATTACATAAAATAAAACACATTACGAATTAAAAAAAAACATTACGAAATTAAAAAAAACATTACGAAATAAAAAAAAAACATTACGAAATTAAAAAAAATACATTACGAAATTAAAAAAAAACTACTTGTCTTCGTCATTCGTCGTCCTCGTCACCCATATCATTTTTTCAATTTAGTTTTTGATCATTTTTTTTTTGCTTCGTGATTCCAATAGCGTCGTCTTCGTCCAAATCCTTGGTCTAGTACTTAGAAACTCAACTCCTCCAACCGCATTAGTGTGCGGTCTTTTTCGGCTTGAGTTCGAATGCCCTTCGGCGCTTTCCGTTTAGACAGAGCACCACTGCTCCATTAGCTCCCAAAATTAGCTTATTAGCTCCCCGAATTGGGCGACGTGCTCTTTCACAGGTGCTCGCCGTTTGCGTCGGATTTGCTTTTCTTTGGCGGGCCGGTTGTTTGCCGGGGCGGTAGTGATCGTGCATCGAGACCGAATAGTTATCCTGGCTAGCCGGGGACGTCTCACGGTTTAAGCACACTTGTTCCGGTGCGTTCATTTCGGGTGAATCTCAAACGGCCCAAGCATCTTATTGAGAAAACGCGAACCCCTCTATGCTCGTCACGGTAATCTTTGAGCCCGTTTCCAAAATTAATTCTCAACGTTTTCGCCACTTTTTCCCAAGTTTGGCCGTTTATACGCGGCGTTGAACTTTTGGCATTGACATTCAACGTATGGCATTTTGCTAGTCAAACATTTACCTTCGTAGGTTTTGATAAATTTTTTCGAATTGAACTCGTCAAAACCCGATACCCAAACGTGTTCATGCTTTGTGGGATGTCCTTCCGACTTTTTTATCTTCGAAACCCACGTAACATGTTGCAAGCAATTCTTCTTCGACCGGTAGCCAACGGCCCGCTGCTACCGGCTCTTGGGGCTCGTCTTCAACATTTTTTCCCCTTCGGGCTTTAGTTTTCTTGCGACCGCCTTTTTTTGGCGAATCGACTTGTTGAGGTTGAGTGAGTGTTTGGGAAGATTCTGAGTGGAATGATGGTGGGTTTTGTTGTAGATTATCTAAATCACGGTTTAGGATTTGTGATTGTTGCCATCGGAAAAAAGCTTGTTGTTGTTCTTGTTGGTATTGTTGAAACTGTTCCGGCGTCATCGACCCGGTGAGGAGATTCATGAAACCGTTGTTGGGAAATTCAGACATTTTTTTTATTGCTAAAAAGATGTATGTTTGTATTTGAAGAGTGGTGAATTTGTATGTGATTTTGTATTTGGTAATGTGTTGTATATATAGTGAGTTGAGTGAGGGGGTAAAATGATTTTTTTTTTAAAAATCAGCCGTTTTAGGGGGTAAAATGATTTTTTTTTTAATAAATACTAACCGTTAGGGGCTAAAATGAAACATTTCAAAATTAGAGGGAAAATAAAATTTAAATTCTAGTCGTTAGGGGGTAAAATGATTTTTTTTTTTTAAATCACACCCAACGCACGTTGGCTCGGCAACGCCGAGTCCAACGCCGTTGGCCAACGCCTTCCGGCGGTGTAGTACGCAGACAATCCATCGCCGGGGTACTACACCTAAGGCTTTAATTCAGAAACTAAATATATATTTGTAGAAAATAAAAGTCACATGAAGGACAACAGGAGAAAAGATGAAGAGGAAATGTTCACATCCACCACATTCTTATGTTGACGTTGGTAACTAATTTGCCTACTTTCTAATTTGTTACAAAGTCGATACTACTTGCTTAGCTCCCACTAAAAAAACAGTAAGATTGCTTTATCGTGTCTCTCCCATCAGAATGAAATAGGTCTCGGTTGTACACCGATCTCTTAACTATATGTCCTTCCAAAATTGAAGTCTAGCAATCTTTGTTTAGTTTAAAACTACATTAAAAGCTATAGAACAATAATTTGGTAATATGAACAATGAATTACTAAAAAGGATGCAGAACAGAATAACAATAAGTTAATAATAGCAAAGAGTATTATTTCATAATAAACAGAAAGCCAGGCGAAAATAGCATAGGAACAACAATAAGAAAACAGTATGCATCCTGGAATAAATACATGACACTCTAAAAAATCGACTAACCGTGTAAACAATTACAATAATATAGAACCTAAGCAAGGTGATACACCTACAACTTGTTCTTATACTGACAAGTTTGATTGGCGATCCTTCTATTTGTTATATCAATATTAACATCACACGTTGAAGTAGAGGTGACATGAATATGAATAAAAAGAACACGAACTTTAGCCTTTATCCTGGCATAAGTAGTAAACATCAAGTTACCTCCCAAAACCTCCCTATATATCTCGGAATTACTAACCAACCGATCCGCATAAACAGTTAAGGTAAGATGATTAAACTGTTTCTATCATCTGACTCCGATCATTTTGTCCAGCTGGAACAGGAACATTACCAATATCTTCACCTTTGTACCTTATAATAGCAAAACTGTTTTTGTACTTGACACCAACTTTGTTAGGGTTTTGGATAGAAATATCAAGTCCTAGTGAAATATTTTAAAGAAAAACTTGTAGCGCAAGTAGGGTTATGGTAATATCTAAAATCTTCCAATGATACGTTGTCCACAGTTAAAACGGGTTTTTTGGCTTTGAAAACTGTTAAAGCTAATATTAGTAACACTAGAGCAATAGTAAAAACCGTTGCCAGTACTGATGACCATATGATTATGCATCTACGACGTTTACGCTTCTTGGCTTCGTTGATGGTGACAGGAACTGGGACGGCTCAGGGTGGCTGTTCTTGTTTCTTTTTGACGTCCATATTAGCATTTTGTTGGTTATCAATGTTTTGTTTCCGAATTTTGGAGTTGTGATTGTGAGTTTAATGTATGGAATAATGGAAATAATTTCGGGTATAAAGTGGGGAGAATAAAAAGGTATTAAATGAACACAAACGGCGGATTACGTTTATTTTGGGAGTCTAGTGGGGGTCCTGCTTTAGCACTACACAGATTTTGATGCGTTAATTTATTACTTTAATGTGTCAAATGCAAGACCATTTTTCTTGTTTTTCTTATTGTCAAAATGTGACTGCTATAATTTAATAGTAGTAATAAACGAACCAGGAGCATCATTTTTGGACATTCCTTGTTATTTGTATTGTGTAAATAAGAATATGTGAGATATTTTTAATTTTAAACTGGGGAAGAAAACAAAACTTACCGACATTATAAACTTATAAAGTATAAACGATAATATAGATAGACATAAATGGTTTGTATTTTTAACAGAACTTGATTTACAAAGTGTAAAAATGATATCAAAACAAAACTAACACCAAAATTAAACTCAACCACCTCCCCACCTTCTTTGATCTTTTATTAATAAAATACTAAAAGATGTTTGTCTCCCAACGGATGGCATTCTACATTAACAAAGAAGAAAATGTATCCCCCTAACAAGTTGAATGTTATCTAGCTCACTACAATTCTCTCACTCCAAATAGGTTGATCAAATAAATAGATTAATCAACCTTATACAATCAAGAACAAATGTCAAAAAACTATCATGTGATAACCCAGGGGGGGGGGGGGGGGGAAAATAAAAAGAAGTTTATCCACCGATTACCAATATCAAGATGAAATTATATAATGAATGGTAGATCTGAAAACCCTTAAATCTTTTCGGATATTATATAAGCACCAATGTTATAGCTTCAGTCCTTCTAGCTTCAGATTTTAACACTTCCAGCTCTAACTTTAACTTTCATAACTTTGCACTTTCAGTCCCTGCACTTAACAAACACTTAAATAGAAAATTATAAGTTTGACTAACCAAGTCAACTTAACACTCTCCTTCAAACTTATAATCTGAACATGTCATGAAGCCCCAACTACTTACAAAAACTTTGATGCTAAGTTATATTCAGCCCTTTTGTAAAAATATCAACAATTTGATCTGAGGTGTAAATTTTAATAGTTTTAATCACACTAGCACATACTTTCTCTCTTACAATATGCACATCAATCTCAAAATGTTTTGTCTTCTCATGAAAGACAAGATTACTTGCTATTTGAATAGCAGAATTGCTATCACAAAATATCTTAACAGGTAACAACCTGGAGACTTTTAAGTCACCCAAAATGTTACACAACCAAATTATTTTACAAGTAGTAGCAGCCAAGCATCTATACTCAGCCTCAGCTAAAGATCTAGATATAGTAGACTGCTTCTTACTAGTGGTGACGGGAGTGGTGGGTCTATGACGAGAGAGTGACAGCGATCGACGAGAGAGTAACGTGATGAGAGCTGTGGTGGTGACATGATTTGTGGTGAGATGAAAGGGAGTTGTGGCAGGTGACAGGAGGAGTTGTTTATGGGGGAATATGATTTATGAAATTTTTGGGGGAATACATTATCACGAATTTTACGAAATATTTCACGAAAATATCGAAGGGAAAATACCTTTAGCCACGATAATATAGAAAAGGTTGCAAAAATCATGAATCGATAGACGGCCAATCGACCTCCCAGTATCTTTTGTAATCATTCTAGGCGGGATTAATCGGGAAAATACTTTTAGCCACGATAATAGTTGTGAATAAAAGTTTTTTTAATTGTTTACCATAAAATTTAACGTAATAGTAGCAAAGGTTGAAAAACTCGTGAATCGATAGTCGGGCGATTGACCTGCCTGTAGCTTGTAATCGTTCTAAGCGGGATTAATCGGTGAGTATCGGTTGACCTCCTTGTTACGACACATTCATGACTGGTGACAATGGTCAATTAACATGGTTGTAATGGCTTATATTATAATGGAACCCATGCATGACCGGTGATTATGGCTAATTCATGTGGGTCAATCATGGGTCATGTGCATTAGGATATCATTGGTCACATTCAGTATTTGACATCATATTGGTCATATACATTAGGTTGTAGTTGCTTAGAGTGTCATGTATGACACATCCATAACTGGTGATAATGGGTAATTAACATGGGTTATGTGCATTGGGTTGTAGTGGCTTATATTGTAATGAAACCCATGCATAACCGGTAATTATGGCTAATTCATATAGGTCATGGGTCATGTGCATTAGGATATCACTGGTCACATTCATTAATGGGTATTTGACATCATATGGGTCATATGCATTGGGTTGTAGTTGCGCTTAGAGTGTCATGTTACGACACATCCATGACTGGTGACAATTGGTAATTAACATGGGTTATGGGTCATGTGCATTGGGTTGTAGTGGCTTATATTGTAATGGAACCCATGCACGACCGGTGATTATGGCTAATTATTCATATGGGTCGATCATGGGTCATGTGCATTAGGATATCACTGGTCACATTCATTAATGGGTATTTGACATCATATGGGTCATATGCATGGGGTTGTAGTGGCTTATATTGTAATGGAACCCATGCATGACCGGTGATTATGGCTAATTCATATGGGTCATGGGTCATGTGCATTAGGATATCACTAGTCACATTCATTAATGGGTATTTGACATCATATGGGTCATATGCATTGGGTTGTAGTTGCGCTTAGAGTGTCATGTTACGACACATCCATGACTGGTGACAATTGGTAATTAACATGGGTTATGGGTCATGTGCATTGGGTTGTAGTGGCTTATATTGTAATGGAACCCATGCACGACCGGTGATTATGGCTAATTCATATGGGTCGTCGATCATGGGTCATGTGCATTAGGATATCACTGGTCACATTCATTAATGGGTATTTGACATCATATGGGTCATATGCATTGGGTTGTAGTTGCGCTTAGAGTGTCATGTTACGACACATCCATGACTGGTGACAATGGGTAATTAACATGGGTCATGTGCATTGGGTTGTAGTGGCTTATATTGTAATGGAACCCATGCATGACCGGTGATTATGGCTAATTCATATGGGTCATGGGTCATGTGCATTAGGATATCACTAGTCACATTCATTAATGGGTATTTGACATCATATGGGTCATATGCATTGGGTTGTAGTTGCGCTTAGAGTGTCATGTTACGACACATCCATGACTGGTGACAATTGGTAATTAACAATAGGGTCATGTGCATTGGGTTGAAGTGGCTTATATTGTAATGGAACCCATGCATGACCGGTGATTGTGGCTAATTCATATGGGTCATAGGTCATGTGCATTAGGATATCACTAGTCACATTCATTAATGGGTATTTGACATCATATGGGTCATATTAGGGGTGTTCACGGGGGCGTCGTTCGTATGTTGTAACGTATTTCTAAATTTTCTAAATTTTTAATTTAATATTTTAATTTATTAAATTTTTGTATTTGATAGATGTTTTGGGTAGAATCAATTGGTATTACGTTTATTATGAATGAGTATAACATGTAAGATTACCACTTTTTAATATGTTAATTGTCATAAAATTTTATTTTTTAAAATAAATTTAAATTGTTAATAAACATATAGTCACACATTCCTTTTTAATGATAAAAGATTACATCTTTAATTGAGCGCCAAATTTAAATAATCAATGTCAAATTATCAATAATTCAAAAAATTTAACTTTTAAAATCACATATGAATATGGACGGTTTATTTTCCTAATTTCAGCAAAAATTTTAACTTTTAAAAATTTAAAAATTTAGAGCCAAATTGCAGCCAAAATTTTTAAAATCACATATGAATATGGACGGTTTATTTTCCTAATTTCAGCAAAAACACTTTTTCATCTCTCCAAAAAAAAGGCTGCAACCAAAACAGAACAATAACATCTCTTTTTACACCATTAATTACCACTTTTACTTATTTTTCTTTCACATTGCGGCTGAAGAATCATGAAACTGAAGCCATTGATAATCAGAGCCAATTTGGTTAATATGATAATGAAAAAAATATGAAATTGAAGATTTAGGATATATCAGAGAGTAATACCGAGGATAGCGCAGAGGGAGGAAAACAACCATTCAAATGGTTATGCTAAGAGGGGCATAACCAGGTTATGCAAGTTTCGCAGGGAATATAGAAAACCCGGTGGAGTAAAGCTCAGTGTAACCTTCGATGCATTGAATAGGATATCAGGAAACACAGAGCATTGTTTTTGAGTTTTTTAGGAGACATGGTTTGTGAGCATATAGGTTTGCAAATTCTATCCTGGAAGAAGGTAGGTCCAGAAGCAAGAAATAAACTATGGGATGAAATCACGGTACACATATACTATTTTTGAACCCAGTACTACCATAATTTAACTCTGGTTTACCATTATGTGAAACTAATTATTCATAACATTGTGTTTACTCTTATGCAGCGCTACTTTGATGTTGACTATGACGGTGCAGAAAGCTGGTGAATGAAATGTCTTAGTCAACTTCTAAGGCATTTTTTGAAGGGAAACTGAACAACTACATATTCCCAACCAACAACCCCTTCAAAGCTAGATGAATTCCCGACGAATATTCTGCAATTTAAAAGCTGAGATTAGGTAATTTTGTAACTACAGGCCACCGAGGAATACAAGGTTTTTAATTAGTCATTTTATTTAATTCCATATATCTTATCAATAACTTTGTGTTTCCATAATATATAGTTTTATACTAGCACAGTACTACATCTAAACGCTATGATTTTGGTGTTGCAGTGAAATATGCTAAAGCTAAAATGCGCGTTCCAAGTGTTTTATTCCGCATACAAGGTACGAGGTGGATACGGTCACCTGTAAAGAGAAAAATGGTAAATTACACTTTTGAACATTTTTGCATTTCAAGCAATCATTCGTTTATATCGTTTTAACTTACATTGTGTAAGTGTATTTGATTGAAAAAAAAAGAAATTGAACAAGATGAAGAACCCACCCGTGGTACCCTATGGTTGAAAGGAAGGGTAAACAAATACGGAGAATATCAAGATGATGAGATTAGATCAGTGGGAGATAAACATGTAAGTTTGTCTACAATTTTTTTTATTATGTTCATTTTCGCATAATAACCTATTTCCCATATTGTGTGTGCAGAAAGAAACTGAGGACAAGATCAAAGAAGGAACCTTGCAGGTAGATCAAGGCACTGATGCCATGACACTTGTATTAGGTAAGGAAAAGGGAGGTTATGCAAGAGGAGTGGGAAGTGGAGTGACATACAAGAGGTATTTTGATCTTCCACGAAGCAAACAAGCAGCTGATGAAAGAATTTTGTTACTAGAAAGTCAACTTGATGTTGCGAGACATGAACGTAAAGAGAAAGAACTATTAATCAAGAGTATGTCCAGCAAGATGTCACAGACAGAGGGAATGGTGACTAAACTGAAAAATCAGTTGGTTGTACAAGGGGGGCAGTTGCAGTCAACGCCAACTCAATTGACACCACTAGATGTAAGACATTTTTTATGTTGTTAACAATTTCATTTTCTAATTAACTTAATTAACGCTCACAGCACTGATCCTATAGATAGCAGGTACATCTGACCTAATACCCTAGGACCTCCTATTATACACCAAGGAGACCTAATGGGCTTACAATAAGTTTCCATCCAATTCTAATCTTTTCCTAATATAATTCATGCATATCTAAGAAGCAGTAATAACACAACAGTACTAGCTTATATCTAATAGTCTTAACTCAGAGCAACATTAATATACTAACATTTGCAACTAACACTAGCAGTACTAACATTTGTACTAGCAGCACTAATGACTTGGTATATTTTCTTCAGTCTTCAACCAGCAGTCTTAACCATAACCAGCAGCAGTATCATCAGCAGTACTAAGAATCCTTTTAATCCCAACACATTTCTTAATTTATATTGCAGGTGTCTCCGGTGGAAATTCATCCAATAAATAGCAGTGCTGATGAGGAGGGCGGAACAACTGTTCTTGGATGTGATCAGAATGATGCGAGCATTCGGAAGGAAATGCAAAAAAGGGTAAGTAATTAATAAAACACCCCCCTGTGATTTTTGAATTCTACATACATGTCTTATATATTTACCGTGTTTTATATGCATACAGGAAACTGTTAAATCTGTGGGAGCTAAGAGAACGACTAGATCAATCCGAAAGGATTCTTCAAGTCAAGATTCACAATCCAAAGAAAATGTGTCGGTACTACCACAAGTATGTATTTCAACATGTTCATATATTCTTTTGTTTAATTAATTTCTGATACATACATGCAACAAATCATTTTTTAGGCAATAAAGTGCAGACTGTGGCACTTAAAGAAAACAACTATTATTGCTGAGGGTACCGTATACAAGAGTGATGGGAAAATAATGCTTCATAACAAAGCACTCCCAAAGGATTGCTACAAAGTGTCAATTGATAAATCTCTAGTGGATGCAGCATTTATACCGGATGTAGGAAGTAACGGTTGCACAACAGTTTTGGATGCAGTAGGTGGTTTTGTTGCATGGCCAAAGAATCAAGTTGTTTTTTATCCAAAGGTACATACATGTGTTTTATGAACCTACATATATATAATTCTTCATATTTAATTCAGTGTTTGATACACGCGGCTTTTGTTTCCTGCAGGCAACACCACCAAGTACCATACAAATGATCACTGGTGAGAACAAAACTGCACCTAAAGTACAAACGAAGCACAAAAACGTGATTTTACATATTAATGCATGTAGAATTAATAATATAAGTTATTTAACGCATATAATTTTAATGATAATGTTATTATCTTCACAACCTAATTAACCTATATAATACTAAGCGTGCCGACGACGTAGTATTGTCATTAACGAAGGCCGTTTTAGAGTTAATAGGGTCGTTTTTTAGTTACCGCAGTCGTTTGGTTGTTGTTGGATTCATATTGGGCCATTTTTTTTATTGGCTTGCTTGTTAGCTCAGTTTCATTAAAACTATGCTTCTAGAAGTGTACTCAACACTTTTTGTTAATAGTTATACTACTGGTGGTTGTTTGGTGGTATCGTGATTTCATATATTTAGGTGAGAGAGCTTCTACCAGATTTCTCTTTTCAAGATCTCAATCCTAGGTTTATATCGTCGAAACATATGCGAGGCTATCTAATTGTATGTGACTAAATACCCAAAACAAACATGCTTTGTGTGACTAAATGTTACAAAAGGCCACAAAAACATAAAATTTATGTGGCCATTGGATGACCAATAGTCACACAAAATACACATTTATTCACCTTAAACAACATATGGTCACACTTATTAACACTTTTGGTCACTTTATGTTTAATTGTATGTGACTAACTACACCCAAAAAACATACTTTGTGTGAGTAAATATTACAAAAGGCCACACAAACATAAAATTCATGTGGCCATTGGATGATCAATAGTCACACAAAATACACATTTCTTCACTTTAAACACCATATGGTCACACTTATTAACACTTTTGGCTACTTTATGCTTAATTATATGTAACTAAATACCCAAAACAAACATGCTTTGTGTGACTAAATATTACAAAAGGCCACATAACATAAAATTCATGTGACCATTGGATGATCAATAGTCACACAAAATACACATTTCTTTAATTTAAACACCAAAATAAATGTCACACTAAATAACATTTTTGGCCACTTTAAATGCTTAATTGTATGTGACTAAACACACCAAAAAAAACATGCCTTGGTGACTAAAAATTACAAATTGCCACCAAACATAAAAATTCTGTGTCCATTAGATGATCAATAGTCACACAAAGTACACATTTCCTTCACTTAAACTAGCATATGGCCACATTTTTTAACACTTTTGGTCACTTATGCCTTAGGCTCGGATTTGAACTAAATACCATAATAAACATTCTTTGTGTGACTAATATTACAAAAGGCCACACGTAACATAAAATTCCATGTGACTATTGAATGATCAATAGTCACAGACAAAATACATATATTCTTCTTCAATTTAAACATCATGATGGTCACACTTATTAACACTTTTGGCCACTTTATGCTTAATTGTATGTGACTAAACACCCAAAAGAAACATGCTTGTGTACTAAATATTACAAATGGCCACACAAACATAAATTCATGATGCCATTGATGAAACATTAGTGTCAACACAGTATTACACATTTCTTCTATTTAAACACCATATGGTCACACTTATTAACACTTTTGGTTGGTCACTTTATGGTAGTTTATATTGACCAAATCCAAAAAAAACATGCTTATGGTGTGGCTAAAATATTAACAAAAGGTCACTACAAACTTCAAATTCATGTAGCAATTGGATGATTAATAGTCACACAAAATACACATTTCTTCAATTTTAAAACACCAATATGGTCACTAATATTAACACTTATGATCACGTTATGCCATAGTTGTATGTACAAAATACCCAAAACAAACATGCTTTGGTTGGCTAAATATTACAAAAGGGTCACACAAACATAAAAATCATGTTGCCATTGGATGAACATAGTCAACACAAAATTTTATTTCAACACTTATAAACACCATATGGTCACACATATTAACACTTTTGGCCACTCTATGTTTAATTATATGTGACTAAATATACAAAAAAAACATGCTTTGTTGGTTGTTCATTGTTTCCGGTCACTAAATTGTACCTATTTAGTCACACAAAAAACGTGGATACGGACACTAAAGCTTTCTTATGTGTGACTAACTCGAATGCGTGACCGTAGGTGACCTACGGCCGCGCGACCTTTTGTCACACACGAAACTTTTTGCGTGTGTGACTATATGTATATAGTCACACATTTTTGGTGTGACCAATACCACTTTTTGTACTAGTGTGAACAATTACCTATCATAACCACAAATTCAGAAACACTTTTCCTAGTAACTAGGCACTTCGCCCAGTCTGCATCAGAATAAGCTTTTACATTTAGCTTATTGTTCTTAAGAAACTAAACCCCAATACCTGGAGCACCTTTCAGATACCTCAACACTCTTAATGCAACCTTAAAATGAGATTGCAAGGGTGAGTGCATAAACTGGCTTAAACATTGGACAAAATAAGAAATATCTGGCCTGGTATGAGTCAAATAAATCAATTTACCCAATAATTTTTGATACTCAGTAACATTTTTCAACAATTTATCATTTTTATTTTCTTTAAAGTTTAAAACAATATTTTCTTGTAAAGGAGTTGCTGTAGGTTTAGCTGTAAGCAGTCCATACTCATGAAGTAGTTCTAAACAATATTTTCTTTATGTTAAACAAACCCCAGACTTGTTTTCTAAAACTTCAATCCCCAAAAAATATTTCAAACTTTCCAAATCTTTTATCATAAACTTATTTTTTAAAAACAATTTAAATGACTTAATGCTTTCTTTACAATTCCCCGTAATAACAGTATCATCCACATATACCAACAAAACAACAAACACATCTCTAGTTTCCTTGATAAACAAAGAATAATCAAATTTGCTCTGAACAAAGTCATGCTCAACTAAAGCAGCAGTGAGTTTAGCATTTCACTGCCTTGGGGCTTGCTTAAGCCCATATAAGGACTTGTTCAACTTACAAACTTTATTATTACTATTGTTACCAAACCCCAAAGGTAAAGTCATGTAAACATCTTCAACAAGATCACCATAAAGAAAGGCATTATTGACATCTAGTTGATACATATGCCAAGAATAAGAAACAACCATAGTAATCACACACCTTACTATAACCATCTTAACTACAGGACTAAAAGTTTCATCATAATCAAACCCCTCCTTTTGACTAAACCCTTTTGAAACCAACCTAGCTTTATATCTTTCTACTTCACCTGATGCTTTATATTTAATCTTATATATCCATTTATTTCCTATAGCCTTTCTTCCTCTTGGAAGATCAACTATGGTCCAAGTATAATTTCTATACAAAGCATCAATTTCTTCATTCATAGCTTCAATCCATTTTGGATCTTTAGTAACCTCATAATAGCTAGTTGGTTCAACAGACTTATTTAAAGTAGTTGCAAAACAATGGTTCACAGTATTTAATTTAGCATAGCTAACATGTTTTTCCAGACCATATTTCAGCTTACTATCAACAACATAATCATTTAATTTTGCAGGTAACTTAGAAACCCTACTAGACCTTCTAGGTTTAAACTGCACACTGTCTATAGGATTAGTAGTCAAATTATGAGTTGGAACAGACAAAGAACCAATATTTTTTTCAGAAAGACTGCCTTCAGATAAGATGTTATCTTTAAATTGGGTTGCTATCCCATTCTCTAATGACTGTGTAAAGTCAATATCTGTCTCAGAGAAAGAAGGACTACCTTCCACAACTGAAGTAGCTCTCTCTTCATCATAGGGACTTTGAGTAAGTTGGTTATCAAAGAAAGTTAAATGATGAACATCACTTGCATACTCTGCATCAGCTTTCTTATTAACATTAATGTTTCTCATCTTAAAAGGAAAAACAGTTTCGTAAAATTTCACATCTCTAGAAAATACCACATTCCTGTTATCAAGACTAAACAGTTTATAGGCTTTCTTACTTGAAGAATACCCAAGTAAAACACACTTATTAGACCTAGATGTGAATTTGTCACTGTTGTTCAATACAGTAGAAAAACATAGACATCCAAAGCTTCTCAAATGAGAGAGATTTGTTTTTTTCTCATAAACCAACTCATAAGGACTTTTACCATTCAAGACAGAGGTAGACAACCTGTTAATCAAATAAACCACAGTCAAAATACAATCAGACCAAAACCTGAGAGGAATCCACCCTGAAACATAAGACTTTTGCCTACATTAAGCAGATGTCTATGTTTCCTCCCAGCAATGCCATTTTGCTGAGGGGTATAAACACATGATGTTTGTTGAACAATTCCAAGATTATTAAAAAAACCATTTATTTTTTTATTAACAAACTCAGTTCCATTATCAGATCTCATAATTTTGATTGTAGTATTAAATTGATTATGAATTAAGTGGATAAAATTAACAACAGACTCAAAAACTTCTGTCTTAGTTTTAAGAAGAAAAACCCAGACTTCCCTTGAAAAATCATCAACAATCGTCAGAAAATACTTAAAACCTTCTCTGCTTGTCACTCTATAAGGCCCCACAAATCTAGATGGATAAGATCTCCAACTTTCTTAGATTTGTGGTCACACAAGGGAAATGGCTCCCTTGTTCCAAAATTAGCCACAACGAAATATGATGTTCCGAGGGTATTACTTCATAGATCAATAGCACAAGATATGAGAACGACCTCTAAAAGAGTCATTTAAAAAATAATACATTAGATTTCATAAATTGTTTGTTACAAAAGCCCATAGGCTTAACTTGTTCAACTTGAAAAAGTAAAGATTTCACAACATAACAATATCCCAAAATGTAATGCACGTAAATCTTTATAGCTAATATGACTTTTAAAAGAAGACCACAGCCAAAGTACCCAGACTTTGCACCTTATTGACCTGAGAAAACATGTTTAAACTGTCAACAATAATGTTGGTGAATTTATAGGTTTATAAATTAAATGAAGCGGATAGCAAGATTTCCCTGTAATAAAGCAACGAATACAATATCACAAAATGTATTACGATATGCACTAAGCTTATGACACTGAAGCTAAACAATGTATGTATATCAAATACATATAAATGATGGTGCCCAATGTAGATGTTTAACCCGTAACATCTATGAGTCCCGAAATGGTATACATTCGTTGTTTTCGGCCAACCGGTAAACAAGCAAGTGCTACTTGCCCGAACGGGGATGTTAATTCCCAATAGGATCGATTCAATAACATTCGCGCTACAATCCCGTAATTAAAAGTTTCATGAAGATGTGCATAGGTGGGTGTTAGCTACTTAGGCAAACTCTAATATTTGAATTTAAAATGTACTTGCATCCATTTTGTAAAACAAACATGATCTCATCCTCGAGATTTGATAAATGATTAAAAGTGTAAGATGAGGACTATAAACTCACCTTAATGATATAATGAGGTAGCAACGAATATGAAGCGAGCAAGGTAAATGATGCACGCGAAAACAATGCAAACTCTATCCGCTACCTAAATGATTAATACGCATATTACTAATCATGTAATATACTTTTTATAAAATTAGGAGAGTAGGGAGTTTGTATTATGTGCAATTGCTAATGCATCTTGCCTTATATGTGCGTGAGTTGAGAAAAATATTACTTTGCTTGAAATGTGGTCATTCATGACAATTGGCCAAACGATATCGGTTCGTATGTACAATTTCTAGTTAATTCAGTCGATAGTTGGATTTTGGTCCTCTAAACGTGTTAAACAAATATCGAAAGTTATAACAATATGAGTTTAAATTTTTTTTTAAGTTTTGTATTTTATAAAATTTGGGGAACAAACGCGGAGTTTTTGAAATCAAATTCTGACATCGTTACTTATGAAATTTTTAAACAAAAAGATGTTTTGGAAACTAGGCCATGTCGTCTATAACTTTCGTTATTTAAGTTTTGTCTAAAAATGTCGTTTAATATGTTGAAAACGTAGCCAAACACCAGGGGGTCGCGACCAGGCTTAAGCAGAAAAATAATATTTTTGGTTAAGTGTTTTTCAGATGACTTTTGTCTGATTGTTTGATAGCGGATTACAAATTCATTACTCAGTATTATGACAAACCAAAAATACTTTTGAAAACTAGGTCAGGAGTACAACAATTCATCTTTTATAGTTTTGCAATTCGAAGTCGTTATAGTGACAAAAAACGAGGTCAAAGTAAGGGGTGTCGACCATTCAGCCAACAGTATTAACTTGGTCAAAAAAAACATGGCAGCAGTACTAACTTTTAGTCCTCTTTGCGAGTTCGTTACTTAACCTTATGACAAACTAAAAATACTTTTGTAAACTAGGCTAGGTCTACTACATTTTATCTTTTATAAGTTTTTGTGGTTAGAGTCCGCTATGTTGATAAAAATAAGCTAAAGGGAGGGGTCGCCGACTGCCAACAGTTTTAACTGTCGAGAGCACGACAGCAGTAATAACTTCCGTTTCAGTTTGCGAGCTCGTTTCTCAATGATTTTTGATGATTCTAATTTCTAAATGGAGCTCACTATGTTGACTATAAAACGCCCCTAATTGATGACCTTATGTCAAAGTTTAAATGGGTCAAAACGAAGCCTAAAGTCAACCCAACAGACCAGTTTTTATACACATAAAATAACAAATTTGAGAATTCGTTTACCGTTTCGTTATAAGGTGCCAAGGGTTCAAATTTCGCATGAACACTACTCTTAAACTATGTTAACGAGTGATAAATTCAGAATTTTCATTGGTCAAGTTTGTATACAGGTTTCTCAATGAACCCGTATACATCAGTAAGCACTACAACATTCTAATGTAATAGGTTTTTATTAATGCCTTTTCTACGTTAGATTTTTCTCAAGCACAATAATCTAAGCAACAAGAATGCATTTAAATAAATGATGATAACCATGAACTTAAGACTTACAAGGACTTGAAGAGAGATTGATTATAACTTGAACACCAAAACTTCACTCTATGCTTGCTTGTTTGACGACTAAAAGGAGGAACCAAAAGGGACGAATTTAGAATTAGGGTTTCTAGGAATTTTAGGGTTTTGTATGTAATGCTTGATAAATGCACCAAGGGGTGGGTTGATGCATTGTATGTGAGTCAAAACAAGTATAGGAGAACAAGGAGACCCAAGGTGTGGTTTATGAATCTGATGGGTTTGTAGTTTCTGTGTTTTTCCTTTCCTTATTTTGAGTTGCGAAAAGAGTAGGCAAGTCTTGATATACCACCATAATATTGAGCATAGTGTTTCATAAAGCACGTTCCTATGTTATCACATATATGGCAAGGGATTTTTAGGGCTTAACATGGTCAATGTATAGTGAAGAAAAAGGGGATTACTGTTGTGGGTTGCGTGTGAAGCAGAAAGCAAGAATATACGTGGGTTTTAAGGAGTTGTATAAAAGGGATTATGGGCTTTAGACATTGGTTATTAGGGTTAAAGGGATATGGGTTTATGTACATCTTTTCTATTTGCATAATACGAGTTTAAAAAGTTAGAACAAGGATGTACACGATTTCCTTGCTAGATTGTAGGGAGATTTATTTGTTTCTTGAATTAGATTTGTTGCCTAGTTAATTTTTATTGTGTGTACCATTTTAAACAAGTGAAGAAATATACAACTTGTTTGCTTATTCTTTAAAGTTAAATGCTAGGCGGTGGTGAAAGGATACAGACGACATACACTTGATTTTGATTAGTTAAGTCGTGGAAAAATGTTAACTAAGATCTTTAGCTTAAGTGTAGGCTTATTCACGATATTAAAAGCCTCGGTTAAGAGTAGAAGGAGGGGAGAGGGGGTGAGAGGAAGGTGAAAGTTAAGGGAGAGTGGGAGAAAGGAAGAGAAAGAAGAAGGCGAAAAGAGGAGAGAAGAAGGGGAGAAAGAGTAGAGAATGGAGGAGAAGTAGATAAGTGGAGGCAGGGACTGGAAGTAACAGAGAGAAGAGAAGAAGAAAGGTGAGAGAGGGAGCAAGAAGGTAAGGAAGGAGAAGGAGGGTTGAGGAGGGAAGAAAGAGGTAAGAAGAGCCGAGAGGAGCCGGTGGGCTCCGTGCCGGTGAGGGCCGGGGGGTTGGAGAACGAGTCAGCCGCCCGCCTGAGCGACGCCTTCCTCCTTACCTCCTGAAGCTGGATTGGTTACCGGCCGACCCGTCCGTTCATGAGCCGCGTTCGTAGTCCTCTCCTGTACCTCGTCCCTCACAGCTTCTCTCTAGCGCCCTCCGCATGTGCGTCGTCTCCTTGCTTCTATCCCTCCTCTGCCTTTACTTCACCCGCTGTCTCGTCCTCCTCACCTCTCTCGTTCACCTTCCCTTCCTCTCTACTGCGCTCCTTTACTCTTCCGCCTTCGTACTCTTCCCATTCTACTTACATACCCGCCCTGCGTACCCTCCTTTCCTTTTCTTTTGCGGTCTAGCGTGCCTTGGACTTCGACTCCCTCTAGTTTACCTCGTTCCTTCCTCCTCCTCCTCCCTCCTCTCTCGACTCTTCGCTGTACTGTTTCCGTGTCGTCTTCGTGCTGCTATTCACGACACTCATCGCCGGCCTCCTCGTTACCTGCCTTAGCGCTCGCTAATGCTCGACTTCGTCCGGCCCAGCCTCCGCGGCCGTCTTATTTCCTTCGCACTCGCTGCTCGCGGCTGGACTCGCGTCTGTGGGTTTTTGCTATGTTTTGGTGGCTGCACGTGTGTTGGGTTAGAGGTGTGTCGTTGTGATGAGTTTCTTCATAGTCTGGCGTACGGAATAGGTCGCCGGTGAATGTGATTTAGTGTACACGGTTCACGTTTCCCCTCAAACCTCCACCCTCTTTCCGTCGCCTAACATATCTTTTCCCTTCCGAACTAGCTAAGCTTGCTCTATCCTAATTGTACTGTCTATTAAACCCTAGGTTTCACTGTCAGTACTTAGCCATATTTCAATAATCCCCTCACTTTTCTTATTGTCTCTTTAAAACAGTATTAACGTTGATATAGCTAATTATATTCCCTACTCACACACGTACACACGGGCCCACCAGCAAGACCCATGCCGTGCTCATGGGAGAAATTACTGGTCATACAATTGTATATAGTTAGGTCAGACGGTGATTGGGCCTGAGGCGATCAGGCGGTTGAACAAGTCTCGTCCGGAGACGGCCTACTCGTAGTGCGGCGTTTCTGACCTGGAAGACTCGGGCGAGAGAGGCGGAGTAGGGAGCCTGAAAAAAGAAAGGACAGATGCATTTCCTGGTGCCCCGGACCTCAAGTGGCGTGTCGGGATACGGAGTTCTGTCGAGTGATGCAAAACTCGGGATCCTTGGGTTCCCATTTTTGGGCCGTAGATAGAGGTGAATGTCCGGGGAGAATAGCCGTGAAGCACGGCAGGGTCGCGACGGGCTTGACGAGGAGAGGGGGAGCGGAAGCACGAGACTGGGGTACAGCTAGGCAGAGTACTGGGAAGACAGGGATAAGAGAGAACGGGGAAGGACCCGGGTGTGGTGTTCTGTGAGGTCACGCACGGCTGCGGGATTACAGATATCGTGAAATAGCGGGAAGTACATAGCGGGGCAGAAATGCGGAGCGAAATGGGCGGGTAAAGGGTACAGGACCGAGGCCGGCAGGAGTTATGCGAAGGGGGGGGAGGAACCGGGCGCCGCGAGTCCGGTCGCGGCATGTGTGGGGAATATAGCAGATGGGCAGCAGAGTACCAGAGTATCAGGAGGTGGCTGGAGGAAGCAAGGTGTCTAAGAGGTGGTGTCCGAAGGGCACAGACAGGGGGATTGGCTGAGCGTCTTGTGAGTGGAAGGTGATGGCGTGGGCGGGAAGGCGGGCCTCGAAAGAACGGACAGCATGGACGGGTAACGATGCCGGACCGAAAACGAGTGCATCAAACTGGGGGAAGAGGCCGGCGGGCAAATCACGCGGATGGGCAGTGAGGGAAGACGCACGGCGGATTGGAGAGAAGGCGGGAGTAAACTTTATGACAGTGGGGCGGGGACACAGACGGCGGGCGGAGGGTAAGACAGGGGAGCCGGGAGTGAGTGGTAGAAGGAGGGCGGAGGGGTGGCGGCTACCGTGAGGAGGGGGGGCGTCGGGGGTTAGTGGTAAGAAGCTGGGTGAAGCTTCGGTAGGAGGGGATAGCCGGGCGACGGCGGGAAGTCTTACTTATCAGGGTTTAACTAGGTGATTTAAAATAAAAGTAAACACGTAAAAATGTTATAAATAGAAAGAAAATGGAATTATTGAAATTGTAATATGACCTGAAAACACGGGGTGTTATAGTTTAGCCCTATGACAGACCTCACAAGCAGAAACATTAGTGTTTTTAGACAGCTTAAGTTCGTCCTTTAACACAACAAGGACTTGATCAACAGGATGACCAAGCCTGCTATGCCAAAGAGACTTAGATACATTGAAAGCATGAATCATACTGATATTACCTATATTCTTATCAGATTGCAAATCATACAAGTATAGGCCACCCGATTCACTACTAGTCCTCAAGATTATCTCCTTTTTCAAGTCCTGAATATAACATTTTTGCTCATCAAACCAACAAACAGTTTGCTATCTTTTATCATTTTATTCACAGATAATAGACTAACACAGTAGCCAGGCACAACTAAGACATCATACAAAATCACATTCTTAGTTAATTTCAAATTTCCAACATGACTCATAGTAGCCAAAGTCCCATTAGGGTGTCCCACAGTAATTTTCAAATTAGAAATATCCACAATATTAAACATAAACTCAACATTGTATATAGTCAAATGTTGGTTTACCCCAGAAATCAATTGATCCACCCAAGTTATGGTTTTAAACATACTTATTATTATTTTCCACAAAAATACTTAGAAAAATTAATATTGAACCAAACATTTGCATTAAAAAAACTAGCCCTACCTGCCATGTTGGCACGTACACTTCCAGAAGAGGTTTCATTAATCAGACTTAGCAATTTTTTCATCTGTTCAGGAGTAAAAGATGAAGAAATTTTTTTGACTCCCAGCAGACTGCTGTTTGTCATTATTTAACATCTGAAGTTGCCTTTAAATTCTGCTTATCACCAGTTTTGCTTTAATAAGATAATTCACTTTCTTAAATCCAGGAGATACCCAATCAATTCATAACATCTCTCAATATTATGACCAATCATACCACAATTCTTACAAGACAAAGTGAGGATTTGGTCCTCTGTTTCCATTCCCAGTATTATTTCTTCTAGTGTAATTTGTATTATTATTACCATTGTTATTACTCCTTTTAAAATTGTTTAAACTTTTAGCAGCAAAAGAAGTGGCATTCAGTTTAGTCTCAATTACACTAGAAGATTCAGGAATCCTCATGGATTCCCCCTTGACACAATCACATAAGCATCTTTTACCTTAGGGAGAGGATCCCTGGTTAAAAGACTACTTCTAACAGACATATAGCACTCATCAAGACCCATTAGGAATTGCATCAATTTCATTAGCTTATTATGAGTTTCTAATTCCTTATTAGCATCACAATCACAAGTAGACAGTTTAGTTAAAGCATCCACTCTCACCAAGAGAGTCAACCTATGATAATAATCAGCCAAAGAACTACCCCCTTGTTTAAGACAACTAATTTTATGCAATAGGTTAAAGATAATAGACCCATCAACCTTATCATAAGTACTTTCAAGATCTTTCCAAACAGTTCCAACATTAACAAAATATACTAATCCCATATAAACATCAGCAGACACAGAATTCATAATCCAAGTAAGAACAACAACATTACATCTATCCCATTGAGCAGATAAGACATTACTAGAAGCATAAGCAGATTTCACACACGAACCAACTACAAAAGAAACTTATTTCTAGCCCCTGAAAGAGCCAATTGCATAGCCACTGGCCCATAAACGATAAATTTTAGGTCCAGTCAACAAAGGGAAATCAAGAAGTAATGGTAGAGGTTATTAGGGTTCATAGAGTGGATTACCATACAATAAGACCATTAATAAGAAAATTTTTTTTCCCCCCAAAACATTAGTGCCAGAAGCCTCACCAATAGCCATAATAGCAGATAACAAGAAAACACAAGCAAACAAGAATCAAGAAACAAAAAAAAAACTAACAAGAAAAAGTAGGAACCGAGAACGGAACCAAATATATTTTTTGGTTCCGGTTCTAGTTCCGGTTCCGGTTCTTTAGGTCTACCCGGATAGGAACCGATATTCTGGAAAAAAACCTAATGCACTAATTAATTAAGGCAATAAAAAGCATAAAAATTGAATCATGATTCTATTTGTTTTAAAACACAACTTACTGATAAATGTAAAAAGACAAACAAATTGAATCATGATCAATATTTATTTACACAAACTCGTAGGTATATAACTATATTTTCATAGTTATACATGATATAAACTAAAGTAGCAGTAGCTTATGACCATCTCGTTAAATTATAAATAAAAATCAAATATAAAATTTACCTCCATTGTTTTGATAATAAGTTTAATGGATTAAAGCTTAAGGCCTAAGGTGTTTGGCTGTGTTTTTAAAGTAGGCTACTATAGTTTTTTATGGTACGTAAAATTTAGGATTAATTTTATATTTCACCCTGCTATATATATACCTAAAGTGCAAGTATTGAATGCATAATGTACAATGTTTTTAATGCATGTTTGGGTATATATGAAATTTCCATCCAAAAGGAAGGGATATATGAAATTTCCCCTAATTTATGTATAGGAAAAATTACATAATTTTAGAATAATCGGATATTCGGTTCTAGAACCGAGAACCGGTGGAATCGAACCGAACCGATCCAAGAACCAAAAAATCTCAAACTCAAGAATCGAAACCGGAACCAACGGTTCTGGTTCCGGTTCAGTTCTTCTTGGTTCCGGTCCGGTTCTTTGGTTCTTTTGCTCATCCCTAATTATAGTGAATGGATAGATCTGAAACCCTAAATCCTTTTCTTTATATAAGCTCTAATGTTACAGCTTCAGTCCTTCTAGCTTCAGACTTTAACATATCCAGCTCCAACTTTAACTTTCATACCTTTGCACTTTCAGTCCCTGCACTTATAAAACACTTTAATAGAAGATTATAAGTTTGACTAATCAAGTCAACTTAACACAAAGTTGCCACAAATACTTTTTATTATGATTTAAACTTAAAATATCGTAAGTGTAAAAACACCCATAAATGAAAAATATTTAACACTGTGTTCTTGAGTTCTTTCATTAAAGGAAAGTAAAGTATACATTTCCTCCTAAAATTGGGAGGAAACACTTTACTTTAATAATCATTAAAAAAACACTAAGTTTCCTTCCATTTCATTTTCTTTTCTTTCTTAAGTACTACTCGAGAACACAACCTCTTCTGTTTCATTATCATTTTCTTTCCTTTTCTTTCTTAACTCTAACTCGAGAACACAGAGAGTCATCATATGAGAGTTCTTTAGAGACAGAAAATGTCTCATCACTTACTGAAGAGATATTTAAGAAGTGAAATATTAAATCAAAAGAAGATGATAGATTCAGTGAAATATGACAGTGTCTAATTGACTCCCACTAGTCTCATCAACATCAAAAACTTTTAGAACCTGAATACTTATGAAAATATCTATAAGGCTGGATGGTATAGCAACATCAAACTCACCTGATACGTCAGCGTCACATTAGTTTTCTCGCTCCAACTTTAAAACTCACTACAATTCACTTTTCAACCATAATAGCAACTCATCTTTCAACTAAAGCTCACCTTTAGTCACCATTTTTTTATTTCATTACATTTATTCATAAACTAAAAACGTAAATATTAACGTATACGTAAACGTACGAAATTAAAAAAACATAAACTAAATTAAAAACTTTTATTCATAAATTTAAAACTTAAATGATACAAAGATAAATAAAAATAATACGATACATTGATAAATAATAACATACACTAAATTATACTTCGCATTAATCGTCGCCCTTGCTTCATCCATTGCCATCCGCTGGTCCTCGGTCAAATGATCATATGGCTGGAGATAGAACTTTATGTCTTCTTGGCGTGCTTGATGCTCCTGAGCTGCAACCTTTCATTTACATCATTCCACCTTTCTCCTTTTGATCTCTATAAATGCTAAGCGTTCTTCTTTCTCCTGAGTTGTCATCTCGGTTACCATCAACCTAGCTAATGCATCGTCATTCATAGTTGACGATCCCTGTTCGGTCTTGTTTTAGCTTGAATCACACGATATAGAATGATTTAGGATAAAGAGAATTAAGAGAGGAAGGCAAGTCTTTTACAATTTTCCAAATTTTTAAAAAAAGAGAAAAAGGAGGAAAAGTGAGTTTGTTACAAGCCTTAACCACCTAATGATGATTAGGTAGGTATTTATAGGAGAGTGAGGTTGGCTTTCCTTCCTTTATTTTTCTAATTTTGCAATCTAGTCCCTATTCTTTGGATAATATGCTATTTTTCACTTGTAGCATATTTCTTCTTATTACAAACTACTTCTCTACTTTATAAAATAAAGACTAAACACTAATAATAAATAAAACCACTTAAAGCATCATAATCGACACTTTTATGATACTAACAATCTCCCCCTAAGGGTCGATTATTCTGGGCGTTTCCTTTTTGATCCTAGTGGTCTTCCATTCATATACATTTCCCAACGTCTCATCTGATCTTGATGCTTCAACTATTCATCAATTTCTTCCTCAAACAGTTGCAGGTATTCAACATCTTCTTTACTGAGACTTGGAATCACATAACCATGCTTCACATCATTATTGTAGCTCTTCAACCCTTCAAAGACTCTTTTTAATGTAGCATCACAAAACTTATGAATTTCTTAATGTCTCATCACTCTATTTTCTTTCTTGTTTTTCTTATATATAATGCCATACACGGGCTCAGAGACAATGGAGAACACCTTGTACTTCTCAATGCGTGGAAAAGTGATTGTTGGTGTAGTAAAATTGACCTTCTATTGATAGCTTTCCACACCTAGATGGAAATCATGTACTTTTTCCCAGATCACTGTACTCCTGATGTAGACTAATAATGACCATAATAAACCAGTCTCAGCATAGTCATCTACCTTGCCGTTAACAATTAGCAGATACATATCCTCGATATCATTCTTGTTGAGGTTCTTGTAATCTGACTATGTGATTGACACTATGCTACTATTTTCTCTTCTTGCAATAATCTTTGTTATAAACTTGTGCTCATGTCCTAGTTCCCAATAAGTCTTGATGATTTAAACAATTTTTAAATTTGAGTAGACTGCTTCCTTTGGCCTTCTGGGCTCTTTTTGTTTCTTGATGTAGAAGATCTTTGCATGTGAATTCTTCCAATGTTCGACATTGTATCAAGCATAAGGGTTAAACTTCTTCACACATTTATCTACCCATCTGGAAGTTCTTTCTTCAATATCATCATCAGGAAAGATAACTGCAGGAAACTTATGAAGAGACATCACAATCTTCTCAGGTCCTGAGCTTCTTTTCTTTAAGTATAATAGATCTTGATTAACCAGAGATAGTGCAGGAGCTTTGGGATCTCTTTGACAGCTTTGGATGACTGAAGTGGGCTTTTGTGGATGTGGTGAAACTAAGATTTCTTTCCTGCATTCCCACACAATATCATTCTTCAAGAAGTTTTGCATCTGATCAATGTGGTATTGATGCTCATCTCCTGAAGTGCATCGTTGTCTCAACATTTCATTAACAACTTTACTTAATTTTGCTTCATCAACAGTTTGTGACATGTCTTCCACAAGTTCTTGTAATACTTTCTCAATAGGAAGCTCATCATCATCTGTGGCATAAGAATCCGTCCAAAAATCAAAGTCATCTAATTGTTCTTGATTACCTGACATTGATGGACCTGATTTACTCTTATTTGCTTGACCAAATGATGATTCTCCAAACACATAGGTTTCATGCTCAGTCATCTTCTGCCTCTTTACACTATTCTCCCCCTCAAGATGAGCATCATCATGAGGATCATCCTGATCTCTTGGGCGAATGGCAGAAGGTCTACAATGAGTATCAGACATATAAAGTCTTTCAAACTTATACTTGAGTGCGAGCCAAATTGGTATGTCATCCTGTTGCAACTGAGGATTGTCTCTTATGGTTAGATATAATTGGTATTGCTGTTCTTGTGCAGAAGCTGGGGTGGCTTGAGTCGGGTGCACATGCAAAATATGTCATGACATGTAATTCCTAACAGATGAATCAACCTGAGAAGGAATATGGTTAGTGATAGCATTGTTAATTTGTGAAGAAATATATGCCCGAAGATTCTCGCTTTCTTGTTGTATTGCATCTGCAATAATCTTTTCCATATCCGTTTATGAGCCCCTGTGCAACATATACTAGAACTTGTGTCTTTGTAAGCTCCTTGACTCTATCATCTACCATTTTGGGCAACGACTCTTCCATGATTTCTTGTAGATGTTGAGCAAGCACATTAAACTTCTTTCTCGACATGAACCTTGTCTTTAGATGTTCAAACAAATAACCATAACGTCCTTGTAATTCATCAAAGAAACTCTTGTATCGTTTATAGCGTCCAGTCTTAGGTTTAAACAAGGATAAGAGGCGGTTTGTAGCAGATAGTTTGGATTTTGGTGAAAATGATGATGGTGTTGAAGATGAAGGTGGTGGATTATTGACCGTCAATTCCTGGAGTTTCTCAGTATCCGAGGATACGAGAGTAGAATGAATCCTAGGGGATCTAATTGTTGTGGGGGATGGTGTACTCCTAGACTCCTCTACATGCTTCCCCTTTTCCCTTCTTCTCAACTCATAATCATCCTCTACTGACTCTTCCTCCTCTTCAATAACATTTACAAGTTGTTCAACAACAGTTATCTCTACCTCTGGACTTTCCTTATTACTCTTGGGCTCTAACCTAGTGCCGAGATCATTTTGATTATCATTTTGCCTAAGGGTAGTACTATCAACCTCAGCATTTTCTACATTCTCCGCTCCTCCTACCAATTTCTCAATCTCCTCAGCAATCAAGTGCTCCTCAACTTTTTGTACATTTGCTTTGATTCAAGCTCATCATGACTTTTCTGCTCAGCAATGCTTAGTTGTATTATGTCGTCAGCTTCAACAGTAGTTGGGATTGATGTTGGTGGAGTAAGTCGTGTTGATCGTCTTGGAGGAATACGAAGCCTAATAATAGTAGACTTTCATGGAGCACTTGATTCTCCTTAATTTGTATTAGGGTTAGGTGACCTAGGGGCGCTAGTTGTCCTATGCATTCCCTGGGTAGACTCAATTGGCTGTGATTGAGTCGTAGGAACATCTACCCCAAACATCGCAGCATACATTCGATAATGCTCTGTGAGCTTCATCTCATTCGTGATCATCCAATTCGGAATATTCATTCCAACTCCGTACTTATTCTTCCCTGAATTGAATATGTTCTTAACCATCATATCATCTTCTAAATTATGATACTTATCATGAGCTCTTCTCGAGATCTAAGGGAAAGCAGTCATGTAGTGACTCACTATAAGCTTTGTGAATCTGGGATAAGGAATCAATGTTGATGGATGTTCGAGTGAGTAGTGAAATCCTTCCCAAAGAAAGTCAGCATAGTCAACATGTATATTATTGACAAAGCAATACAACATCTACATGACCTGCAAAGGCGATTGATCAAAACTAGTGACTCGTGTTGCCAGACATCTTGAAAACATATTGCACAGTGTCTGCCACGGTTGTAAAAGACCGGTTGTCTTAAAGTTGGATGGCGATCTTAATTCTAGTGTAAAACCAAGATCATTTATATAAAATGGAACCATCTCTGAGAACTTTGGTGCAATAACAAAGCGTTCATGATTGTTTTTTACCACTTAAGGCAGTTGGAATATTGTCCTGAAATCATCAAGAGTTAGAGTGAGCTCTTTCCTGTCAAACATAAACGAGAGCCTATACTTTGATCTATCTTCCTTCCAAGTATGCCAAAACTGCCCCAAGTATATCTATGGTACTGATGAAGAAGCAGCAATGCTGAATCTGAGTGGATGGTTATGAAGAATGTTTGCCAGTATTTTGCTTTCGTTTGGACAAAATGGATTGTCAAGATCCATCTTTTTGTTGGCATCCATGAGAGCATATCGTTTGTTGGGTGGACATAATTCGTCTTGGTGAACATCAGCTTGTCTTTGTGGTTGTGCCATGATGAATTCTGAATGATTGATGACAAGATGTTAGATAACAAACAATTTATATGACATTTTTGTCTCTTTCCGCTCCGTCTGTTTTATATGTTCTGGCATTTCTATTTGAACATATTTTTGATCAGTTTGTTTCTCATGTGTTTTTTCTTGCGTTTTCTAGCACATGCCATTCGCTTTATTTGTATTTTTCTTTTGATTTTGCTTTTTGTGTGTTCTGGCATTTCTTTTTCGAACACACTTCAGATTTGCTTTTTCGCGTATGGATTTTGTCTCCCTTTCTGTGTAGAATATCCTCACTAAAAATTCTTTGTGAAATGATACTCTGTCAAGAATGATGAAGATACTCTCTGATTGTGAATAAGACTCATATTTGAGAAATTGAAGAGATATCATTCATATTCTTAAAGCTTTTTGTCACACAATACAGAAATTTGAGAACTTTTTCAAAAATCATTTGTGCAAAAGCATTTGTTTTTGATAACATAGAATTAGTCAAACCCAATTCAATAACTAAATGGTCACTAAGTCACTTACTCCTCATTCTGTTAATTGCAGAAAATGGTAGAAACCGAACATGACTTAGACCACTTAAACAATTGATAATTGAATTATCAAACTCTAGTTATTTTGAAATTCTTCATTTTTGCTTCTTGTATTAAATCTTATACCATGTAAACAAACACATCTAATTTAACATCTGAATGGTCACTAAGTCACTCACTCCTCATTCTGTTTAATGCAGAAAACGGTCATAACCAGACATGCGTTAGACCACTTTGTTGGTAGAAATATTACATTACGATATTTAATCTATACATTCTCTTCATGTTTTGGTGATGACAAACATGTAACTTATAACACATAACGTAAAGTGCTTAAGTTACTCGTAATCACAAATCATCAATTCATACGTCAACATCTTTCGACGTCTCGTGTTTTCTTCAACAACAAATTTAAGTTCGCACCCGACGTAAATCACTAAAGGTATGAACAAATAAACTTTAATTTGTTGAATGATCAAAGAAATTTTTTATTTTTCCAAACCTTACAATTTTTTATAAAATGGGACAAACATTTTTAAAAAACATATACAAAACATTTTTGTATTTATAAGAAATGTTTTATTCAAAATAAA
>BQNB010057188.1:23413-32509 GCA_026074375.1 Tanacetum coccineum | reverse complement strand
TCCAATTTCTCTCTAACAATCCAACCCACATCTCACTTATTGTTCTTGGTTGATCTTAAGATTACTAGTATTCTACAATTATTGACTTTTTTCTTGAAAATAACGTGCAAATAAATATTGTTTTTTAGAAGGTTGTGGTTTAATGACAAAATATTTAACCAAGGACTAGTGAAAAGCCGATTCGAAAATGATTCTTCCAAATTAATACCACCATTTAAGCCATGAATAACTATGTATGTGAGGTAAGTAAATTGGTTATAACATGTTTGTTAGCTTTATCATATTATTATATGGTAATAGAATGCCTATAGCCTATATAAAGCAAAGTTAGCTAGTTTTGGATCCAATTCTTGATCTAGCTTAGTTAGTCGCGGTGCTAACTATGGGAAAGGTTCAAACTTGGGAGGTTGGACGTGATAGGTCAACCTTGTTTGCGTAAGGTTAATGTTTCATATAGGGCTGCAATCAAGTCAAGCTTTTATCAAGCAACTCGAGCTCGAGCTTGGCTCGATTGAGCCAAGCTTTTATCAAGCTCAAGCCCAAAAAATAGCTCGAAACATATAACAAGCCAAGATCAAGCTTTTAATAGCTCGGCTCGAGTTCTTATCAAGCTTTTTCGAGCTTTGTTAGGTCTTGTTTATCTAGAATCATACATAATCAACCATGGAAGCTTGTAGAGAATAGTAGAGGAGGGAAAGTATTCCAAAATTCAAATGTTATAAAATGGAGGGAAAGGGAAAATGTTTATTACAAGGCATCACCCTCTAATGATGATTAGAGGGGTATTTATAGGAGAAGGAAGGAGCCTTCCCTTCCTTTATTTTTCACTTCTAGTCCCTAATCTTTGGTAATTATGCTATTTCTTTCTTTTAGCATAATATACCTTATTACAAGCTACTTTATTCTAAACAAAATAAAGACTATTAACTAAATATAACTAAACCACATAATCGACACTTTTTATGAACCTAACAATCTCCCCCTAAGGGTCGATTATTCTGGGCGTTCTCTTCGAGGTCCAAGTGGTCTTCCATTCACATACATCTCCCATCTTCTCATTTGATTACGATACTTCAATCTTACTTCAATCTCTTCTTCAAACAATTTCAGATACTCAACTTCATCATCGGTGAGTTCTCTTTGTACATAGCCATACTTAACATCATTATTGTAACTCTTTAATCCTTCTAATACTCTGTTCAGCGTTGCATCACAAAACTTATGAATCTCTGAATGTCTCATCACCCTTTTCTCTTTCTTGCTATTCTTGTATATGATTCCATGCACGGGCTCATAGATGATGGAGAACATTTTGTGCTTTTCAACTCCTGGGAAAGATATTGTTGGTGCAGTGAGGTTAACTTTCTGTTGATAACTTTCAATTCCAAGTTGAAAATCATGCACTCTCTCCCATATCACTGAACTTCTGATGAATACTGATAAAGACCATAGCAACCCTGTTTCTGCATAGTCGGGAACCTTGCCATTCATAATCAGCAAATACATATCCTCAATATCATTCTTATTGAGATTCTTGTAATCAGGCTCGGTAATCGACACAATGCACTCATTAGCTCTTCTTGCAACTATCTCTGTGATAAACTTGTGTTCATGACCCAATTCCCAGTATGTCTTGATGACTTGAATGATCTTTGAATTTGAATAAACCTCTTCCTTTGGTTTTCTAAAAGGAGGTCCAGGAATATTGTTTTAGTGTGCCAAAAAGTGTGTGTGCACTAAAGCTGTAAAACGTATTGTGTGTGTGGGTTTACACGTCCCACAAGAGATAGATGCTAGCATGGTGGTGTAGCCCTAAGGATCTTATGATTCCTGTTGATGTAACCGTCTTACCATTGATCAGGTAAGATTGGGGCTTGTAGTAGTCATGTATCTTAGGTGATGATGATGAAAAACCTTGTATTAATAACAATGATTCAACGTTTGAATATTCCGCCTATGTTATTAATTCATACTAGATCATGTTCTAAACAAACAGGAGCTTAAATGATCTTCACAATTGGTATCAGAGCCCCATGGCTCTCGATCTAGGATGTTACAAGGTTATTTTGAAGTCGTGTTCATGATGGAAAGAAGGTTCGTGGTCCTGTTATACGTTATGATCGATTTTGGTGATTTTGGGTGTTTGCAAAACTTTTAAAAGTGTTGTCTTTATACTTAAAAAAAAGACGACATGATTATCATTGATGCATGTCGAGATGGTGAAAACTAGGGTTTTTCATTAAATCCTAATATGGTCAAAATTTTTGGTCGTGCATTGGTTTAACGAGCAGCAGGGTTTGCACACTGGTGATTTACAACATGTTTCGATTGTACAAGGTTATTATGTTAACAACAGGCGTCTTTAGAAACCCTAATCCTATGAATGATTTTGTTGTTTATGAAGTAGGGTTTTATAGCAGGTATCATTGGAAGTATAAGTTGCTGCTAAGATAAGCTGCGAAGTATACAAGTACAGCAGATTTAACGAGTTTGTACTGCTCGTTTTTGTTAATACTGCTGGCTTCAAGGATTAGTACTACTTCATGGATGTTTGTACTGCCAAGGTAATTTTAGTACTGCTGGCTTCAAGGATTAGTACTACTTCATGGATGTTTGTACTGCCAAGGTAATTTTAGTACTGCTGGCTTTATGTTAGTACTGCTACAATGGAAGTTAGTACTGCCAGATTGTTCGTTAATGCTGCTAACTGCTTTGGATTCAAAGATGTTAGTGCTGCTTGTTGTATCAGATATCGGGTAACACATAATTTTGGATCTCGGATGACACACACAGGAAGATTGATTTTTGGATTTGGTTTACATGTGCTTAACAGATTTAAAGGCTCATATTTATTGGCATAATTGGTTACGAAGAGGATTATTTATCACCTATTTGAAGTTGAAGTGGAATTATTTAGGTTTGTGTTTTATCATACCTTTTAGAAGGAGGTAACTTGTTCGTGCTTACAATGTTGTGTCGAAGAATTGACAAATCTAGCAAAGGTGTGTGATTTTTCTTATGGTGCTCAATGCTCACATTTGCTATCACTTTCAGGAGTTACGTTGTTGTGCTCAGTGTCTCATAATTGTCAAGAGATTGCGATTTCTTATACATCGGTTTGGGTATAAGTTCAAAAGTCTCATGGATAGTGCAGATTTACAAGACACAAGTTTGGGTTGTTCTAATTCAGATCAAATGGTATATACTTTACGTTTTCTTCATCAGTAAATTACATAGAGCCATATAGAATTGAAGATTCAAGAAATGGTTAACATATGGGTTTCAGGGGAAGCTTAATGTTAAAATGTTTAACCATTTACATGCCACATCAAAGCTGCTTATTTTTGTCCCCTACTTGATTATAACAAAAAGGGGAAGAAGATTCAATGATGATTTGCAACTTGGTAGCTTAAGGGGAAGTTTTCATTCGTATATTAACTTCAGGGGAAGTTCGTGCTTATTTGGTTTTGTCATTATCAACTAGGGGAAGATTGTTGGGAATTATATTTGAGTTGATAAGACAAAACATGAATGAAACAATATGGAAACAAGAAGGACCAAAGTCGTCATTATGGGATTCTACAAGATGTAGGAGAAAATGAAGATTTGGTCAAAAAAGATAAAGATGAAAAGATATCAAGATAAACATTAGTAGGATTTACGTAGTTTAGATATCTTTTATTAGTTTTCATGTATATCCTAACCTCCTCTATTCTATAAAAGAGGTCCTGGATATAGTTTTAGTGTGCCAAAAGTTGTGTGTGCACCAAAGCTGTAAAAAACATGTTGTGGTGTGGGTTTACACGTCCCCACAAGAGATAGATGCTAGCATGGTGGGTAGCCCTTAGGATCTTATTGTTTATGTTGATTTGTAAACCGTTTACCATTGATACAGGTAAATTGGGGCTTGTAGTAGTTTGTATCTTAGTGATGATGATGAAAAACCTTCTGTATTAATAACAATGATTCAACGTTTGAATATTCCGCCTTTGTTATAATTCATCCTAGATCATGTTCTAAACAAATAGGAGCTTAAATGATCTTCACACTTTAGTTTTCCAGGCTCTTTCTGTTTCTTTATGTAGAAGATCTTTGCATGAGGATTCTTCCAATGTTCAACACCATATCGAGCATAAGGATTAAATTTCTTAACACACTTATTTACCCATCTGGAAGTTCGTTCTTCAATATCATCATCATTAAAAATAATTGCAGGAAACTTGTGAAGTGACAATACTATCTTCTCGGGCCCTGAACTTCCTTTCTTTGGATACAAAAGATCTTGATTTATTAGAGATAGTGTTGGAGCTTCGGGATCTCATTGACAGCTTTGAACAAGAGGTGTGGTCTTTCGTGGATGTGGAGAGACAATAATTTCCTTTCTACTTTCCCAAACAATGTCACTTTTCAAGAATTCTTCATCTGATCAATATGATATTGATGCTCATCTCCTAAAGTACATCTTTGTCTCAACATCTCAGCAGTCATTTTCTTTAACTTTGCTTCATCAATAGTCAATGATACTTCTTCCATAATATCTTGTGACACTTGCTTCGTCGGTATTTCATCATCATCTGAAGCATAAGAATCAGTCCAAAAATCATAATCATCTACTTGCTCTTGATTACCTGAAGTTGATGGACCTCATTCCTCTTTATTGACTTGTCCAGACGATGACTCTCCAGACATATATGCTTCGTACTTAGATGTCTTCTGCCGCTTTACACTATTCTCCCCCTTAGGATGAGCATCATCATGAGGATCGTCCTGATCTTTTGGGCGAACGGCAGAAGGTCTACGTATAGTTTGTGGTACTTGAAGATTCTTAAACTTCATCTGAAGTGCAAGCCATATTGTTATATCTTATTGCTGCAACTAAGAATCGTTTTTCATGGAAAGATACAGTTGATATTGTTGTTCTAGAACAGAGAGTGTTTGTAATTGAGCTGGATGAACATGAAGGATGTGACCAGACATATAACTTCTTACTAACGCATCAACTTGAGAAGGAATGTGATGGTCAATTACTTTCTGAATTTGTGAGGAGATTTCTGCCTGTATATTCCCACGCTCTTGTAAAATAGCTTTAGCAATCATCTGTTCCATCACTTCTTTAGTCTTTATCTTTCCATAATCATCCCTTCCGCAACATACACTGGAACTTAATCTCTAACCTGCTCAGGAACTTGCTTTTTCACCTGCTCCTTAATATGCGTATCTACCATAGTGGGTAATGATTCGACCATTACTTCTTGGAGATGATCAGCAAGCATATCGAATGACTTCCTTGACAAAAATCTCTCTTTAAGATGTCTAAACAAATATGTATAACGTCCATATAACTCCTAAAAGAAATTCTTGTATCGTTTAAACCGAGCAAGTTTGGCTTTGAATAATGATAGAAGTCGATTTGTTTTGGACAATTTGGTGTTGGGTGATCTTGATGATGATGTTGTTTGAGTATCAGTTACCGTCAATTCGTGGAATTTCTTAGTATCCGAAGATACGAGATTAGTATGAGTCCTAGGAGATCTAATTGGTGTGGGGAATGGTATACTCTTAGACTCCTCTACAATCTTCCCTTTCTCCCTTCGCTTTAATTCATGCACTTCATCAGTTATTTCCTCCTCCTCTTCATTAACATTGACAGGTATGACAACATTAGTAATTTCCACCTCTTCATCATTAGTGATCTCCACCTCTGGACTTTCCTTATCACTCCTGGGCTCTACCCTAGTGCCGGGAATCTATGGTTCATCATTCCTAGGAGGTAAACTATCATTATTAACATTCTCAGGTCCTTCCATCATCTTTTCAATCATTTTAGACACCAAGTGCTTGTTGACCAGTTCCACATTTTCTCTAGCTTCTTCCTCTTCTTGACTTTTTTGCTCAGCAAGACTTACTTGTAATGTATCTTGTAAGATCATCTCATCTGCTTTATCAATAGTTGGCACTGGAGCTGGTGGAGTTAGACGTGTAGATCTCCTTTCAGGAAGACGAAAACGAATCACAGTAGATTGTTTTGGAGAACTTGACTCTGTTGTATCCTTTGTAGGGGTAGGTGACCTAGGGGCGCTAAGTGTCCTATGTGTTCCTTGGGTAGACCCAGTCGGTTGTGACTGAGTCAGAGGAACATCTAACCCAAACACCTCCATGTGCTTCATCTCTCCAGGGATCATCCAATCTGGAATTTGCATGCCAACTTTATCTTTGTGTCTCCCTGAATTAAAGATATTTTTCATTATATCATCATCTTGAAGGTTGTGATACATGTCACTAGCACGTCTTGAAATTTCAGGGAAACTGGTCATGTAATGACAAATGATGATCTTTGTAAATCTTGGATAAAGAATCGAAGATGTTGGATGATGAAGAGAATAGTAAAGTCCTTCCCACAGTAACTTCGCATAATCCACGTGAATGTTATTGACAAAGCAATACATCATTCGCATTATCTGCAACGGCGGTTGATCCCATCCAGTGACACGTGTTGTCAAGCACTTGGAAAATATCTTGCATAACGTTTGCCATGGTTGCAGAAGACCAGTTGTCTTAAAGCTTGATGATGTCTTCAGCTCCATTGTAAAGCCCATTTGTTGTTTATAGAATGGAACCATGTCAGAAAATGATGGTGGAGGCATGAATGAATTATAATTGTTGTCATTTGCGTGAGGTAGATGAAAGATTGTTCTAAAGTCCTCCAGTGTAAGAGAAAGTTCTTTCTTGTCCAGCATAAACTTAAGCTTATACTTTGAACCGTCTTCCTTCAAAGTATGCCAGAACTGTGCCATATAAATCCATGGTACGGAGGAAAAAGCTGCAATGCTGAATCATATTGGATGATTCTTGATGATGTTCGTCAGAATTTTGCTTTCCGGTGGGCATTGCACATGTTCAAGATCAACTTTCTTGTTAGCATCCATAAGATCATATCGTTTGTTTGGAGGACACAGTTCGTCTGGATGAACATCAGCTGCATGTTGTTGTTGTGCCATGATGATTACTGAATGAATAAAATTGAGATGTTAGGTAACAAATAATTCTTTTGACATTTTTGTCTTTTTCCACTCTGTCTGTTTTATATGTTCTGGCAATTCTTTTTGGACATATTTTTGATCAGTTTCTTTCTCATGTGCTCGTTCTTGCTTTTTCTAGCACATGCCATACGCTTTATTCGAATTATTCTTTTGATTTATCATTTTTGTGTGTTCTGGCAATTCTTTTTCGAACACACTTTTGATTTGCTTTTTCGCGTATGGATTTAGCTCTCTCTTTCTGTTTTTAGAATATCCTCACCAGAAATTCTTTGTGACATGATACTCTTTCAAGAATGATGAAGATTTCTCTTTTGATTTTAATCAAGACTCTTTTACTAAAAATTAAAGAGAAATCATTCAACTTCTTAAAATTGTTTTGTGAAAGAGTATCATTTTAACACAATAACAGATTTTGAGAACTTTTTCCAGAAATCTTTTGACAAAAACTTTCTTTATAATGATAACATAGAATCATATAATCACAAACCCACAATTGAATGGACACTAAGTCACTCACTCCTCATTCTGTTCATTGCAGAAAACGGCCAAAACCGGACATGACTTAGTCCACTTAAACAATTGAGATTTGGATTTTCAGATTCAAGTTTATAAAAAAACTTTTCACTTTCACTTTTTGTCATGATAGCTAAACAATGAAGACAAACATATCTAATTCAATAATTGAATGGACACTAAGTCACTCACTCCTCATTCTGTTCATTGCAGAAAACGGCCGAAACCGGACATGACTTAGTCCACTTAAACAATTACGAATAGATATATATGACCCACAGCTTAGAATTCATAAAAATTTGATTTCTTTCTCAAAATTATTTGATTTTTTCACCACACATGAGAAACTGATCTTTTTGTTCCACAGACATTCAAGCATTAATCATCATAAGCATTAATCATCAAAATTATTTGTTTCTCAAAACAACTTCACGTTTCCATAAACGCATTTTTACTGAATTTTGACTTTTTAACACCTCCGAGTTTGACTTTTTGATCCTTCCGAGTTTGAACAATGATTCATTTTAACTTATGAAAAAACCAAACTCGATTCCTTTTATGTTTTATTCTTATTTTTCAGACTCCAAACAGTAGACAAGCTATCAAACCCGATAATAATCAAACTCGATAAACACCATACACTTCTGAATTTCAATTTCAGCGACTAGTTAACCATTCCTAAGATATTTATCACTTATTTCTACATAAACATTGTTTATTATCGTCCTTGATTTCAATCTTGTTGCATAAACTCGATAAAACACAAACTCGGTAATCCTAAATATTACCGAGTTTAAACTCGATAATGCAAACACATGTATTATTTGAACCACAACTCATATCCACTTACGTTTGAGTAAGAAAATTAGTTGTGATCGTTGTAATGAACTCGAAAGACTTTCGTTGATTTTCCACTCAAACTCGATAAGTTGACTCGGTAAAAGAAAAGTTAAAATGAAAAACATTTCTTCCTTTTATAGCCACCGAAAAAGATTCAGAAATTACACTTTCAGTCCCTTTAGTTTTACATTCCGAATTTTGATTTTGATTTTTCAAAAACTCCCCCTCGAGTAATGAAGTCATTTCAAAATTTGTTTACCATTATCAAAAACTCCCCCTTGGAATGAAATCATACTAAGCTCGTAGTCCAAAAATGAAGATGTTTGAGTTTAAAATAAAAACTCCCCTTTGAAAATATAGCATTTTTCAAATTCAGTTTATTTGAGAGATCATTGTTTTTATTTTATTTCCGAAATTATGTATATGAATGAAAAATTTTCAATTACTCCCCCGCAGATTATGATTCCATATTTTCAATTGAAAGCTTTGTATAAAAAATTTGGAATCATAAATCTAATCATGTGATCTTTTTAAATTAATAATAATTTTTTATATAAAAAATATGACAAATCTTTTTGGGATTTTGAATTTTTCAATTTTTTCTTTTGTTTTTGAAAAATTTATTTACATGTTTTTGATGTATGATCTTTTCAAGAAGATAACTTTGTCAGGCTTTCCAACTGTGTTGGAGTCATACATCTCA
>BQNB010057188.1:913-18413 GCA_026074375.1 Tanacetum coccineum | reverse complement strand
CTCTTTCTTGCTATTCTTGTATATGATTCCATGCATAGGTTCATAGATAATGGAGAACATTTTGTGCTTTTCAACTCCTGGAAAATATATTTTTGGTGCAGTGAGATTAACTTTTTGTTGATAACTTTCAATTCCAAGTTGGAAATCATGCACTCTTTCCCATATCACTGAACTTCTGATGAATACTGATAAAGACCATAGCAACCCTGTTTCTGCATAGTCAGGTTCCTTGACATTCATAATTAGCAAATACATGTCCTCAATATCATTCTTATTGAGATTCTTGTTATCAGGCTCGGTAATCGATAAGGCAACTACATTAAGCTCTTCTTGTTACCTTTTCGCTGTGATAAACTTGTGTTCATGACCCTGAAGAGAGTTCCAAGTATGTCTTGATACTTGAATGACATATCTCATAAATTTGGATGTTCGAATAAATCACTTTCCTTTGGTTTTCCAGGACTCTTATTGTTTTCCCTTATGTTAGAAGATCTTTGCATGAGATTATTCCAATATTCAACCCCATATCGAGCTTAAGGATTTAATTGTTCTTAACCCACTTATTTCACTTATCTGGAAGTTCGTTCTTCGTTATCTCATCATTAAAGATAATTGAAGGAAACTTGTGAAGTGACAATATGATCTTCTCAGGCCCTGAACTTCCTTTCTGCAGATACAAAAGATCTTGATTTATAAGATATAGTGGTGGAGCTTCAGGATACCTCTGACAACTTTGAACCTAGAGGTTGTTGGTTCTTTCAATGATGCAAAGAAATCAAGGATTTCCTTTTTCTTTCCCAAACAATGTCACTTTTTAGGAAATTCTTCATCTGATCAATGTGATATTGATGCTCATCTCCTGAAGTACATCTTTGTCTCAACATCTCATCAACCATTTTCTTTAATTTTGCTTCATCAATTGTCAGAGATACTTCTTCCATATTATCTTGTGTCATTTGCTTCGTTGGTATTTCATCATCATCTGAAGCATAAGACTCAGTCCAAAAATTCATAGTCGTCTTCTTGCTCTGGAATTTCCTAAAGTTGATGGACTTGTTTCATTTTTCATTGGACCTGCCCACAGACGATGACTCTCCAGACAATATGCTTTCATACTCAGAAGTCTTCCACCGCTTTGCATGATTCTCCCCCTCAGGATGAGCATCCATCATGAGGATCGTCTTGATCTCTTGGGCGAATGGCAGAAGGTCTACATCTAGTTTGTGGTATCTGATGACTTTCAAACTTCATCTGAAGTGCTAGCCATATTGCTATGTCTTGTTGTTGCAATTTAGGATCATTTTTTTATAGATAAGATACAACTGTTTTGTGTGTTTCTGGAGACAGAGAGTGTAGTGTTTGTGATTGAGCTGGATGGACATGAAGAATATGTTTAACAGACATATAACTTCTTATTGGACGCCTATCACCTTGAGAACGGGATCTTATGATCAATAGCTTTGTCTGAATTTTGTGAGGAAAATTTCAGCTTGTATATTCCCAACGCTCTTGTATAAATAGCTTTAGCAATCATTCTCGTTCCATCTATTCTTTAGTCTTTTGTCTCTCCAGATTCAGAACCTTCCGCACAATATACTGGATCTTATATCTTAAACCGCTCAGGAACTTGCTTTTTACACCTGCTCCCTTAATATGCATATCTACCATAGTGGAGTAATGATTCGAACATTACTTCTTAAGAGATGATCAGCTATACGAGTATCAAATACCTTCTTGACAAAATCTTTCTTTGAGAGTTTAAACAAATATGTATACCGTCCCTATAACTCCTGAAAGAAATTCTTGTATCGTTTGAACCGAGCATGTTTGGCGTTGAATAATGATAGAAGTCAGTTTGTTTTAGACAATTTGGTGTTGGGTGATCTTGATGATGATGTTGTTTGAGTGTCAGTTACCGTCAATTCCTGAAGTTTCTCAGTATCCAAATATACGAGATTAGTATGAGTCCTAGAAGACTCTAATTGGTGTGGGGAATTATGTATTCCTAGAGTCCTCGATCAATTCTTCCCTTTCTTCCCTTTTGCTTTAACTCATACACTTCATCAGTTATTTCATCCTCCTCTATATTAACATTGACAGGTATGACAACATTAGTAATTTCCACCTCTTCATCATTAGTGATCTCCACCTCCGGACTTTCCTTATTACTCATGGACTCTAACCTAGTGCCGGGAATCTTTGTTTCATCATTCCTAGGAGGTAAACTATCATCAATAACATTCTCTTGATCCTTCCTTTTATTTTTAATCTCTTCAGACGCCAAGTGCTTGTTGACCAGTTCTACATTTTCTCTTGGTCTTGCTCTTCTTGACTTTTTTGCTCAGCAAGACTTACTTGTAATGTATCTTGTAAAATCATTTCATCTGCTTTATCAACAGTTGGCACTGGAGCTGGTGGAGTAAGACGTGTGGATCTCCTTTCAGGAAGACAAAAACGAATCATAGTTGATCGTTTTGGAGCACTTGACTCTGCTGTATCCATTTTAGGGGTAGGTGACCTAGGGGCGCTAGGTGTCTTATGTGTTCCTTGGGTAGACTCAGTCGGCTGTGACTGAGTCAGAGGAACATCTAACCCAAACACCTCCACATATATCCTATAATGCTTTGTGTGCTTCATCTCTTCTGAGATCATCTAATCTGGAATTTGCATGCCAATTCTGTGTTTGTGTCTCCCTGAATTAAAGATATTTTTCATTACATCATCCATCTTGCAGGTTGTGATACATGTCACGAGCACGTTCTTGAAATTTCAAGGGAACTGGTATGTAAAAGAATAATGATGATCTTTGTAAATCTTGGATAAGGAATCGAAGATGTTGGATGATGAAGAGAATAGTAAAGTCCTTCCCACAGTAACTCCGCATAATCCACGTGAATGTTATTGACAAAGCAATACATCATTTGCATTATCATGCAACGGCGGTTGATCCCATCCAGTAGTGACACGTGTTGTCAAGCACTTGGGAAAATTATCCTGATAAAAGTTTGCCATGGTTGCAAAGACCGTTGTCTTAAATCTGGACGTTGTCTTCAGGCTCCGATTGGTAAAGCCCAATCAGCCAAAAACTCATTAAAACTCACCCCCACCTCACAAAGGGACAAATGACACCATGGCAATCCTCCCTCACCCCATTGGATATGAAAAAGAAGGGCTATGATCATTCACCTTGGGCTCAAAGGCAATTTGATGGCTAGGATGAACTTGGGGCTCACTCTCACACAACAAACACACTAGTGTTTCTGTCTCATCAAAGAAACACAGCTAGAAGAAAACAAAGATTGAAGAGAGGGCAAGCACTTAGTCTTTTTTATATAAATAGGGTGTCTTGTAAGCCATTGGGGCATCTAGCTTTTAACTTAAGATAAATTTTAGTTTTCCTTAGTTTTAATTCAGTTTTATTGTAATTTTACTTTGTAAGGTTTTAAGATTATTGAAATTCAAAGTTTGGTTCAAAATTCTGTTTTTCAAGTTTTAAGTACATTTTATGTTTTAAATAGCTCACTTTAAGCTCTTAAAATCTCTCATTTAAACCACTTTATAACCTGCTTTTATAAAAATTACTTAGAAATATAAACAGTTAAGAAAATCTCAAAAAAAAAAAAATTACCCTCAAATAGCATAGCTTAATATTTGGATGATAAGCCAAGAAGGGATAGGCTTATGGACTCTCACTAGCTTGTTTTATACAAGCTAGAGCTTGTAGACTCTTTATTTAACCCTGTTTAAAGCAAGGGTTTGGTAAGTTTTTCTTGTTTTTCCATTTTAGCTTTTCTACTGTTCATCTGCTTATTGCTTATATTCCTGTCTATTTTCTTGTTTTTCCTGCTTAATCATGTCTTTTAATGCTTATTTGTCTTTCTTTGATGTTTTGATATCCTTTGTTTAAGTTTTTGCTCTCAACTGCCATATTTGCCTTTGATATTGCTCTTATCTTAAGTGCTTATTTAACTGCTTAATTCTTGTTGCTTTTTGCTTATTTTTGCTTATCTAATCTTTGTTATCATCTGTCTTCAAAAGCTTTACCTTAAATCTTTATAAATCAGTTTTAAAAAGCACTTTAAAAAGTTAAGGGAGTGTTTGGGTTCAGGGTACAAAACGGGTTAAATTGGTTTAAAAATACTTTGGGTCACTTGGCTTTCTTTTGTAAGCTGTTTTTAAGTATGTTTAATCTGTTTTTAGAGTTGTTTAAGTCTAAAAGTTTGTTTTTGAGTTTTTATAAGTGGTCTTTGAAAACTGTTAGTCTAAAAATAGTTTTATGCGCTTATTTGATTAAGCTATTAAAACTAGTTTTAGAGTATTGTTTTTTGTGTGTTTTGAGGGTCAAAGTTGAGTGGTATAAGTTTCATTTTTGTTAGTTCTTGTTCTCCTCAAAACTGTCAACTCTTCATGAGTCATTTTTTTTAGTCAAAAGTTCAAATTTTAATATCCAAATACCAGATAGTAAAAGTTTATTGTAGCTTATGAAAATGTATGCACAAGCTCATTAGGAGCTTCACTCCATCTGTTTTTAGCTAACATTTCATTTTAAGCTTGTTTGGTGGCTTATTTATAAGCTTACTTTTTGTCCCTTTAAAACTGTCAACAAGGTGCCCTGGTGCAAAAGCCCAAGTTGACACCCCTTTTTTTTGCTTATTTGTAGTAAAACCTTAGTTTTTTTTTGCTTTTCTAGAAAGCCTATAAGCTACTCTTTAAGCTCCTATAAGCCAGAAAGCCAAAAAACCCTCTAGGTGGCTTATTTTTAAGCTTAAAGTATGCATTTTGACTGTTTGCCTGCAGTTTTGCCCCTTAGCTTATTTGAACTTATCTTGCTATTTATCTGTGCTCTTGTGTTTATATTTGTTCATGATAGCATATTAGGTCTAGTTTTACATTTGCCTTAGCTTAGTTATCTTTTCTATAGCTTATTTTGTCCCTTAAGCACCCACAGTTTAGCATTAGCTTAGGCTTAGTTAAAAATTAAGTCTCCCTTTGAAGTTGCTTATTTTTGCTCTATTTTGCTCTTTAGGAATAGCTTATTGCTTATTGTAGCTTATTTCCATTTTCCATAAGCTTACTAGAGCTTAAACTGCCTAACAGTTAAGCCCTTTTTAGTCTTAGTATAAATTAGCAAACTGCCACTTTCTTTTAGCTTATTTAGTGCTTATTTGCTAGTTATAATTTTTTTTGTCTTTTTTAAAGTTGCTTATTTTTAGCTTGTTCAAAAAGTTGTAAAAATAGAAATAAAAAATGTTGGGATTAAGGGAGGCCCCAAGTGAGCAAGACTCGAACTCGGGACCTCAACCCCATCAACCAACATTTTATAACACACTCACTACCGATGTGCTACAATAGCTCATCCGGTAGTGAGTTGCACAATTTAATTTATAAGGGCATTTTAACCCATTAAGCCCATAAGCTATTTTCAGCTTATTACAGCTTATTTATAAGCCCACTTTTATAGCTTTTATTTTTCCTAAATCCAGTACATCTTAATCCACTTTCCTGTATTTTTTCACATTTTTTTTATAATCGTTTGATATTGTTTATCATTTATTTTCTTTTAAACTGTTTTTTAATTATAATAAATTAAATAAAAATCAAAAAAATATTTTTCTTTTTTAGAAAATTTTATTTTATCATTTTGCACTTAGGAAAAATAGAAAAACTTTTGTAGGGTCATTTTTGCAAAATTTTAATTTTTAAAGCAAGGGTTTCGGGCCCGGTTTTTGTTTTCGCGTTTTTGAACTTAATTTAACTCCGTTTTCGTTCTAGTTTTCTTTAAACTTCCTTTTTAGTCAATTTAAGTCCATTAAAAGTGAAAAAATCAAATTAGGTTAGTTTTTGAAATATTAGGGTTTTTAGTGTGTCGTTTTAGCTTCCCGTTTTCATTTTTAGTATAATTTGTGTAATTTTCTCGTTTTTAGTGTAGATTGCTTTATTTTTCCTGTAGATTTAGAAAATCAAACCCAAATCTTTTCCATTCAAGCATTGTTATTAAAACCAACTTCCGACTTTCCAATTCGCTCTTCGTTGGGGATAAACGACCCGTGAATATTCTATACTATTTCCGGTTTCATTGATTTTGTGGATTTTGATCCTTTTTATATATTTATATTTATTTATATTTATATATTTAAAAAAGGGTGAATAAATCTTATAATCAATCCACATCTGAATATGCTATTAGTTTAAATCCAGAATCCTTCAGATACCATAGGCCCATGTTATAGGACTGTCTCAGGTACCAAAAGATCCGTTTAACCTCTTTGAGGTGTTTGACCGTAGGACGTGCTTGATAACAAGCACATACAAAAGTAGCAAAAGAAATGTATGGATGACTGGCTGTTAGATACATAAGCCCTCGCATGATAAGTCGTTTGATCAGTAGGAGTGCCTTGTAAATCAGCATCCAGCCTATCAGTTGCCATAGGTGTGCTCATGGAGACACACTCATCCAGACCATGTTTCTTTAACAATTTAATCGCGTATTGTGACTGACTTATGAATATGCCTCGGGGAGATTGATGAACATGAAGTCTAAGAAAGAACTTTATCATGTTTAATTAGAAAAGAAGACAATTTGGCATACCATGCACGAGGTGCTTGTTTAAGACCGTATAGAGTTTTTTTTAACCTGTAGACGTGATCTAGGAATTCTGGATCAATAAACCCTTCAGGTTGGCTGACATAGACATCTTCTTTCAAAGGACCATTGAGAAAAGCCGTTTTGACATCCATTTGAACTACAATATTCTCAGCATCACACTTGTTCTTCCTGATCCATTTGAGAGCAATAACATTCTTTCCTTCTGGTTGTGGAATGAGTTCCCAAACTTGAAGTCTCTAAAATTGATTCAATTCATCTTGCATGGACTCAATCCAACTGTGGTCTGCCATAGCTTCTTTGATATTCTTTGGTTCAATAGTGCTGACGGTTAATGCATACATGCATACCTCAGAATCTGTGTGTAGCCGTTGGCGAGTCATGATAGGTTTGGATGGGTCACTAATAACTTGGTCTAGAGGATGATCTTTTGTCTAAATGTGTGTTGAAGGTTGTACTTGGTAGAAATTTTGCACATTTGATGGCTCTAGAGTCGTTGTGGATGACTCAATTTCCTTACAACTTGGAGGATTATATAAAACAACTTGTGAATTGCCATCAGAATGAGCAGAATCTTCTAGATTGAATTCATCAGCCTCTGTTAAAGAGATTGGAGAGGTTTCATCAGATGTAGTCACAATAGGAGGAGCCTCATGTTCGTCAACAATAATTAAAGATGTAAAAGGTGAGTCTTCATGAATTTAAGTCGGTTGTGCAGAGGAATTGATGGGTGTATCAGAAAACGTCTTCTCAAAATATTCTTCAAACATTGGACCGAACAAATTATCCAAATCTTCTTTTGATGGAGTATTCATTTCTTCTGCTGATGAATTATGATTTATGAATCGTTGAAGCTCGGGTTTTAAACAATCGTGTTCAGAAGCCATAGCTGTGAGCTCGTCAAACTTGACATTTATGGTTTCCATAATCTTTTTAGTGCGTCTATTATAGATTCAAAACCCTCTTGATGTTTTCAAATAACCAATAAAGACCCTAATGTTTGCTTTTAGTTTCATTTTTCCTAGATTGTCTCGGTCATTTGTTGGATAACACAATGAACCAAACACATGAAAATATTCAACATTCGGCTTTCTACCATGTAATAACTCATAAGGTGTTTTTTTATGTCGTGTATGAATGATTGACCGATTTTGAGTAAAACAAGCGGTAGCCACTGCTTCAGCCCAAAGAAATTCAGGTAAGCGATGAAAGATAAGCATTGTTCGAGCAGCTTCAACAAGAGCATCTATTACTCCATCAACTACTCTCTAATTTGTTTAGCGTTTGAGCGTAGAAAATTGTTGCAGATGCCTCACTTTGTCATAATGAGCTTTAAGAGTTCCATTTTTTGAATTCAGTACCATTGACTGTAACGAATCTTGCATACTTTTTGGCTTTATAATTTAGTTGATCTTATCAATGAACTTCTTTATAATCTCTAGAGTTTTATCTTTTGAATGAAGAAAGTAAAACCCATATATATCTAGAATAATCATACCACGATCACAAGAAGATACTTTTTTTACTTTTTTCCATTGATTGAAGCTACCCGCATGTGGACCGCATAAATCCATATGAAGTAATTCCCAATTTAGAGTGATGCTACATTGAACTAATTTGAGTGGATGATAAGCTTTCTTTGGATTTATTACCTTCGTTTACAAGCAAACAAGGTGATCTATTCCATATTTCAACTTTGGAAGACATCAACCAAGTCAAGTCTGGTAATATCGTTTTATGGTTACCAAAAAAAAGATTGAAAGTCTACGGTGCCCATAGAGTAACCATGACTATGTCCCGAAGTTGCCTTAGTACATTAACAAACGATGAAGAAGCAGCCATGTTGAAAAAAAGGAGATATTATAAAAAATTTGATTCACGATCGCCTGTAAGCAAATTATCTCCTTCCAGATTACGCACGTAACATGTCTTAGAACGAAAAGCCACTTCTAAATCGCCATCATAAAATTGTCCAACGCTAAAGATATTATGTCCAAGGCATTCAACATAATATACATGACAAATAGTGACATTGCCCTGTATATAATCACCATAGCTTGTGATTGCTGCAAAATTATCATTTCCAAAGCGAACAGTGCCCATGAATTTCTCAATAAAAAATTTTAGCAGTGATCGATCACCCATCATATGCTTTGAACAACCACTATCAACAATCCACAAAACAGAATCAGAACAACCTGCAACACAAGAATGAAACTACACATGACAAGTGGGCATATTGACTACCCATTCTTAACAGAGAACGATTGTTTTTCAGAGACCACAATTTGTCTGACCCATTTGGGTTTGTGTTAAAAGGAGACCAAACAACATTTGGTTTTGATTTAAACCATTTTTTCCTGATTCGACTAGTTCGAATCTTGTTCTGCATGTATGTGCTAAAAGGCTTATCGCGTACATTTCTTCTCTTTGTACTAAGAAACCTCTCGTTAGGCTATTTGAGGTGCTTTTCCGACATCAATCTTAGGTGGAAACTACATAAAGTATCTAAAGACTTAGATAGTTGTCGAATCCTTAGAAAACTAGTCTTGCGTAACTAACATAATAGTATCCAAAGATTTTGGTGTTTCTAGATTAAGTGGATAAGGGTCTATACCGAACATTCGAACGCACTTCCAATTTAAAATTTGCAAAACAATTACAAGACATGGAACAGCACATTTTTGCATACCAAGAAACACAAACAAAGTTTTCACTTTAGAGCGTACTGGCGACATCAATTATCAATTATTAGTACTCTTTTGTGTTTAGATAACATTTTTAAGTTATATCTTTTTTGCTTATTTTTCCTAACAAAAACTGGCTCACTTTCTTTGCTGGCTTCTTTGAGTTAGAGCTAAGACACTATCCTTGACATGTGAATCTCTATCATCATTGATCTTCTAACACTAGATTCCGAATTCATTCCTGTAGAAGATAAATCATGCTTAGCCTTATTTGTTTATGGTGATTCCATGTTGTTTTGACAACTTTGTACATTCCCAGGTGCCTAACATTCTGTTGAATTACCCCCTCTTTGTTTGGTAGGTGAAGTCTGTAAAGTGACTGGTTTTGACATGACATGGTTTTCTTATGATTTTTGAACATCCGTTTTCTTTTGAATAACATGTTTGTGTAATGGTGTGACACAAAGAAGAGGTTGAGTACCATTTGTCTTGTCAAACTTAGTATTTACAGACTTACCTTTTTCAACATTTGTCGAACTAGTTTAACTACAGATAGAGCAAACAAAAGATTCTGATTCTCAGCACGAATTACACCATATGCATATGTTTTCTCAGAGACATGAGCAATTAATTCGTCCATCTCCGTTTGAGTTTGAGACCGTGACTTTTTTAATTGAATTAAAAATATTTTAATATTTTAATTTGACATTGTCACGTTCTTTTATCAAAGATTGCATCGTAAAATTCAAAGACACATTCTCATCTTCAAGTTTCTCCATTTTTAAAATCCAAGAATAATCAAAAGGATTTGTGTTTTTATTCTGAAAACTTGAATCCCATTTATGTTTTTCTTTTTCATGTTGTAACTTTAATTCAAAATCAACACTTTTCTTTTCACACCTTTGAACTTCTTTTTCAAGAATTTTTATTCTTGCTTGCAATCCCTCTTGAATCTTAATGGATTTCTTTTTCAGTTGTTCAATTTCAGCATGGAGTGAATTGTCTACACATTCATGATTTAACAACACACTTAATTCAACTTCATGCTTGAGAGAAACTTCCAAAAGTTTATCTTTTAAAAAATCATTTTGCTTCTCTTGTTTACAAAGTTCACTCTCTATAGACTCAAAAACATCTTTCATCTCTTTTATATCCCTCTAAATAGAGTCTTAAAAGAATTCAAAATGAACTGCCAACTCGTTTACAATGGTTGAGTTGATCTTGACAAAAATCATTAAGTATGTATTTCTTTCTTCCGGTGACGTATAAAAAATGCTTGCTCGTTATAGTTCTTTTGAATTAATTCAGACAACCTTTGATAAACAATTTTTTATTTTATCTAATTCAATGATCAAAGGTGACTCACTCGGCATTTGTGCCGGTATAGAAGGAGTTGCTTTTGAAACCTTTTCAGAAGGAATAAAAGTAGATGAAAAATATGTTTGTTCAGCAGAAAGTTCTTTTTGAGGAACAAAATCTTTATAAAGACCATTTATGTGTGTGTAATCAATTTTCCAACAATTCTGTTTGTTTGCAACAACAATTGGATCATTCATTTTTTCGTACAATTTTTGTTGACTTTTGGAAGCTTCATCAAGAGTGTCCTCAGTATCTCTAACATGCAAAGAAATCTCTGAATTACCTAAACTAGAGGCAAGATATAACTTTGGACATTGTGAAATTGCTTGCTTGAGTGTATAAGGATTCGGGTACCCCAAACCATGTTTTAATTGCTGATCATACACAGACAATGGCTTTGGTCCAAGCATAAACATTCCTTGTAAGGAATTGCCAAGTTTCAAAATTAGATCAACATTCTTTTTCAGTTTGGCCTCAAGATCTAGAACAGTGTCATGATATTTATCCTCATTTTCATTCATTTGTCTTTTTAAAATTGAATGAGTCTTTTGAAGTTCCTCATTTTGCCGTTTGTAATCTTTGACATCTAAATCTAATTTATCTCGTTGTTTTTCTAGATCTCGAATAATATCTCGATCACGAACAAATTGAGACTGGGCTTGTTGACTAAAATGTTTTGCTCGTTTATCGGCCTCAAGAAATTCGTTGAGATAATTATTATCCCCGTTTATGTTTTCCAAAATCCGAACCCTTTCCTTATACAACTCAAGCTGACTAGTCAAAGTCATGTTTTGTTTTTGAACTTTTTGAGCAAATATTTGTTGTTTTTCAGCTTCTCTGATATGCATTTCTAGCTAATTGCTCTAACGCACATAGATCAGGAACATGTGTATCTTTTTCAATACTGCCACTATTAACATTCCTATTTGGTGAATCAAATATAATATCGCTATCAATTTGATCATCACCAATAGTACTGTTAATAATTTTAGTATGAGTTGGATACATTTGTTCTTCATTTTCATTGTTGGATGAAGATTGTACCTCACTTATAAATGCAGAATCATAGCTTGGCCCAACATCAGAAGTGTTATCAGCTGGTTGAATTCTGGCCATTAAGCATATGTTTGCACTGAGTTCTTCAATTTCTTCCATCCTTGAAGCATCAACAAAGAGAAAATCATTCTGCTCATCGGTAAAATTATCCCTCAACTTCACCTGTTTTGCCAGCAGCATTTGTTCCATGATGTATTTTCGAGTCTCGATCTCTTGGCTTTGGATAATATTCCTAGCATAATGTCCCTTTTCCACTACAGTTGTACATGAACAGTTGAAGATTTTCTAAGATTATTTCAAGAGAGTCCTTTGAACATTTCCAGTCTCATTTAGAGCATTCGATCCCTCTACAATTTCCTCCTGAACATAAGCTCGTCTATTATTTCTTCCAACATTACCAGAGTTCCTGCTTTGAATATTCACCCTGTCTCCTTGAATGATTGCTTGGTTTCTGGTATTGGATGAAGTGCGAAGACGATTATTTGTTGGAGTAGAAAAATTTTGAGTAATGGCTCGAGCAAGTAACAACATTGCAGATGTTAGAGGATCTTTAGAATTGGTGTGAACATCATCCTGCTGGTATTCATCTTCATATACACACCACAGACTATAGGATGTGACACTAATAATACGATGTGTTTCTGGAAGATTAACCCGTATGTGCTAACGAGAGCTAAAGGATCATGAAGATTTTTCTAACTTCTTGCTCTTGAAGACATTACCATGTTTTCTCGACATTGCTGAAAGATAATCAAAAATATCACAAACGTATACCCACTGTCAAACGTTAGCAAGACACTTTAGTAGACAATTTCAACCATTCCAGTTGCAAGCTATTCATAAACTTTGTGTTAATTGTAACAATTGGAAAATGCATGTCATTTCTTTCCAAATTGTTCATTAACTGAGCAAAACGATTATAAACTGAAACAAGTGCTTCCCCTGGTTCAGCAACAAACTGATCAAATTCGTTTGTAAAACGATTTTCTCTATCAACTTTGTTTTGTATAGTTCTCCTCATAAGACGTTCAACTCTTTTCCACATGTCCTTATCCAAAGTGCAAGCATCCACAGAATTATAAATGTCATTTGGAATAGAAAGAAATATCAGATTCATGAGCTCCATCTCAGCATCATAATGCAATAACGCATCTCCTTGTAAATCCTCAGCTATTTTCAATTTCGAAAAACTTTGAGTTGATAGGTAATGATCAATCTCAAACAGAAAAGGACCTTCTACAAGTGCTTTGTTAATCCACTTTTTGTTTTCCCTCTTTCCGATTTATGATCGTCTAAATCTACTTGCCCACGGGTCTATAACTACCTCCTTGTCAAGCATGGGAGGCCTAGACTCAAACCGGTAGTCAGCCAAGAGATTTGTTGATAAGTTTTTGGATGTTGACATTTATTATGATTCAAAGAATGGATCTTGTAACAAAAATGAGTGATATTTGAGAAAGATTTCTAAAATGGTACACTTCTCGAACACTTGTAAAACTTGGACAACACTGTTCTCGAATATCACGTATTATGAAACTCGGTACACTTCTCGAACAGAACTAAACTCGGAAAAAATACTAACAAACTCGGTATTCCTAAAACGTATTAAACTCGGAAATATTCTTACTCTAAACTCGATAGAACCGAGTTTTGAAAAATTCGAAGATTATGGATTATCAATAACCACCAACTCGATAAAACCGAAATTTATGATTACTGGATAATCCAAAACACTTAAAACATCAAATTCGATAAAACCGAATTTGATTTCCGAGTTTTTAGAAATTGACAAATTTGTTTTTCAAAATCCCAATTCACGATAAAACCGTGATCTTGATGTATTTTATGATTACTGGATAATCCAAAACACTTAAAACATCAAATTCGATAAAACCGAATTTGATTTCCGAGTTTTTAGAAATTGACAAATTTGTTTTTCAAAATCCCAATTCACGATAAAACCGTGATCTTGATGTATTTTAACACTTAGTAATCGTATTTCCGAGATTTAAAAGCACTAATTCCTTATTCACACTTTTCGATAGAACCGAAAAATGTGAAAAGCTATAAAACTCGATAGAACCGAGTTTAACAATATCCTCCTAATATACGATTTTCGATAGAACCGAAAATGCGTATATATCTATTACAATACTTTTCTGTCGAGATAAGACTACAAGTGCTACTGAAACTCCTAAAACTTCAAGAAAAATGATCCGAGAGTATAAAAACAATCTCCGAGAATGTAGAAACACTTCCGAGAACTGTAGAAAACTACTGAAAATGCAAACACCACACTCGATAACATTCGATAACGCCAAAATACTCGAAATTACTGCCAAAACTCAACTCGAAAGCTCAAACGCCTCAACCGAATTCACCGAGTGTCATCACGAGGTTCTCGGACGTGGAAAAAAATGCACAAATCGACTCACTCGTATTCTCTAATGGCGTATGATACCACTTGATAGGTCTTGTTTATCTTGAATCATACATTATCAATCATGAAAGCTTAGAGAGAATAGTAGTGGAGGGAAAGTATTCAAATTTCAAATGTTATAAATGGAGGGAAAAGGGAAAATGTTTATTACAAAAGCATCACCCTCTAATGATGATTAGAGGGGTATTTATAAGAGAAGAAAGGAGTCTTCCCTTCCTTTATTTTTTACTTCTAGTCCCTAATCTTTGGTAATTATGCTATTTCTTTCTTTTAGCATAATATACCTTATTACAAACTACTTTATACTAAACAAAATAAAGACTATTAACTAAATATAACTAAACCACATAATCGACACTTTTTATGAACCTAACAGGTACAACCAAACCCGTTATGTTTTATGGCCCAACATAACTAACAATGTGTTTTACGGCCTAAACACATAAACCGCGTCGCTTACATTATTTTTCGACACCAAGCTAGATGTCGAGTCCTAATCTTAGCTAGAACCAATCTACCACTTCACCAATGTATTTTAAGGCCTAAAATACTAACCAACCCACAATCAACCCATCCAAATATATACATCATTTGGATCTACACACTACTAAAGATTGGAAGACATGGACTTGATCTATATGTAACAAATGTTACAAATGGACTAACTAGACTACATAACTTCGGATCTTGAAGATGACCAAAGTTCTTCTCTTGCACTTGAGGGAAGAAGGAAAGAGTAGAAGATTGGATCACATTTAAACAAGATTAAACAAGTTAAATGATCAAAGATTTAGAGAGATTTAGTGAGATCTAGAGAGAGAAAGAACTGAGAGAAATTCATGCAAAAGGGTTGTAAAAATAGTTGGAGGTGACCCACTATTTATAGGAGCTGAAAAACAGCCTGTCAGGAAACGGCGGTCCCAGATATATTAGGGGGCCGCCAGATAATTAAGGGGGCCGCCGGCCTATTTAAGGGACCGCCCCGACAGACGCTCCTGTTTTTGTCTTTTTGTGGTGAAGGTGAAATCTGGTGAAAGTGACACTTGTTTTAGGGGGAAATGACCAGATTTTGAAATTCAAAATAATTACCAAATAAAACATTTCTTTATAATTCAAAAATAATTTGTCTAAATAATTTTTGAGAAATAGTTTTGTTATATTTATAAAAATATAAAGTTTAAGACAAAAACTTATTTCTTTGATCACCCTACAAGTTTAATGTTGTTTGTACATACCTTACGTGATTTACGTCGGGTGCAAACAAATGTCGGTGTTGATGTAGACTTACGTGATTTACGTCGGATGCAAACAAATGTCGGTGTTGATGTAGACTTGAGACGTCGAGAGATGTGGATGCAAGTATGCATTGATAATTTGTGATTACGAGTAACTTGCGCACTTTACGTTACGTATTACTAGTTACATGTTTGTCATCACCAAAACATAAAGAGATCGTATAGATTAAATATCATAATATTTGCACTAACAATCTCCCCCTTTTTGATGATGACAAACTATGTAAACTATAACACATAGTGAAGTTTAAAAGTTACTCGTTTACACTCCCTTCTCCCCCTTTTGTCGAAGCAAAAAGGTATTATGGGGATAATGGTTGGAGCATATAGGTTGGAGGTTTGAGAAGAAGGTAGGTGCTCCGAGTATATAGGTTTGAGGTATGAGGAGAAGAAATGAGAAATAAAGGTGAATGTGATTGTGTGTTTCTTTGGATAGTTTAGAAAAGGTCATGAGAGGTGAGAAGTAGGCAAGAGAAGAAGTTAGGTACTTCGAGTGTGTAGGTTGAAGGAATGAGGAAGAGGTAGGTGATCCAAGTATATAGATTGGAGGAATGAGAAGAAGACGTGAGAAATAAGGTTGAGGCGGTTTTGTGTTTCTTGGATAATTAAGAGGAGGTCATTATAGATGAGAAGAAGGCATGAAAGGAAAGTAGGCACTTCAAATATATAAGTTGAAGGTATGAGAAGAGGACCTCAAGGTTGAGGGTGACTTTGAAGTGGAGGAGGTGAGGTATTTGGAGTATGAATAAACCCTTTATCGTATTTGACAATCCCCAATCATATCTTTCCTATAAAGGTGAGCTTGCATCATCCCAGTGAAGTCTTCTAGCATCACGGTTTAACCAAAACCATGCTATTTAACCACATATCTCCTAGCTCCCCCTTGCTTATTGCATCCCTATGATAATTACATTCCTTGAAAAGGGATTCTAATGGATTCATGGATCAAATAAATTACCATCAAAACTCAAAACGTTCGATGAATTTAATTTAAATGAGTAGGACGCTTGTAAGTGCTCCCCTCGGTGTAAGCTCCCCCCTGTTTGGGGCACCAAAGAATCAAGATATGGATGTGTGCTACAAAAAAAAATTAGTAGACAAGTGCACTGCACATATAAAACAAGATTATTATTGGAGACTAGACCCTTGCATTGTTAGTGTTAGTAATCAAAGTATGACACTTTAAGAGAGATAAGAAGCTAGACACATAAACAGACCGACCTAGACCAAATAGTTTAAAATGTAACACTTTTGGTCCATTTTTGGACTAAACCCGTTATACTTGACAACCCACAAGGACCAAAAGTGAACCAAAATTGGACCAAAAGTGTTACGTTTTAAACTATTTGGACTGAATCCGTTACGTTTTAAACTATTGGACTTAAACCGTTATATTCAGTAAACCACAATGACCAAAAATGTAGTTAACTCTATTTCTTTTATACTCACAGCGGGGTAACAATATATATATATATATATACTAGTTGCATAACCCGCCCGACGGGCGGGTTTGCTTCAGGCATTTTTTTAGAGAAAAGGTTTGTGTTAGTTTGGCTTATTAATTGCGAGTGTTCAGTTTAGTTGGCCATGAATGGATCAAAATGGTTCAGTTAGGTCCGAGTTGGTGTGCTTTAGCCTGGTCCATATTAAACGGTTCAGTTAGGTCTAGGTCGGTCTGTTTTGGTCCGGTCAATATCGTGTCATTACATTTAAAAAAACGGTTTAGTTTAAGTGTGTAACTATTAAATTTTTAACACAACTTGATTGACTTTTTAAAAACTCTTAATCGGTTTGACGGTATCTTTTGTTCTGTTTAAATTCTAATGAACTATTTAATAATGGTATGGGAATACGCTTAGTTACATAACCTGGCCGACAGTTTGGTTTGGTTTATATTTTTTTATAGAGAATTTTTTCCTTTTAGTTATAATGGTTAATTATCAGACTTTATATCACGATGAAAAAACTGTTTAAATGTGTGTACTCAATTCTCGTTATTTGCATAAAAAACATTAGCTCCTTAATCTTCTGTTATTAGTAAACGCGTTGCAAGAGAAAT
>BQNB010057187.1:0-38330 GCA_026074375.1 Tanacetum coccineum | reverse complement strand
AAGCAAGGTTTCAATTTCACAAGTCGTTGGGGAAACGACCCGGGTGATCATTCTTCCCGGTTAAATATGTAAGGATCTGGTACTAGATAGATCTTCTAGCCTATGTGGTTGTATAGTACTTATGTAATCACAAGTATATACGTGAGAGACTCTAACAAATGTTTAGGCGGAAACTAAACAATACAGAATAAAGAAGAATAAATATAACCAATGATCCTCTATGGATCTCTCTATTAATAATAAATTGTTTTTCTGATTTGTGATCCGTCCCAAATCCTAATGCTAAAGGTTTCTTTTATAGAGAAGAAACCCTAAATTGCTAAACAAGATTCCTAAAATTACGTAAGAGATATACATCAATCTCTTCCTAATAAATCTCATTCCTATATTAATGAGATAATTCTAGAATATAACTATAATTACATTAATTACATTAATCATGTCTATACATAAGATCAGCAGATTCTATCTCTGTCAGCAGAAACGAGAACATGACCAGCAGAAACATAATCAGCAGGAACGCTACTTGAACTGCCAGCAGGAACGACTTAATGCCATCAGCAGAAACGACACTTAGTCGGTTTCAATTATTCCCAACAATCCTCCCCTAAACTTGGTTTTGACTCCGTTAATTCCAAGTTTCTAGATAGATCTTCGCGAAGCAAGAGGATTGAGTGGCAGCAGAAACAAAGTATTCAGCAAGTATTGAGGAAGACAGCAAGAACAGACGAACCAGCAGCATCACAAATACCAGCAGATACAAGGTAACTAGCAGCAATAATATAAGCAGCAGAAACTGTAGAAGCCACAGCAGCATCAAATGAAACAGCATGAACTCGATGAACAGCAGAATCAAAGGAGGCAGCAACATCAAAGAACAGCAGCTTCTAGTCTTTGCAGCAGCATAAGTAGATTTGATAAGCCTTTACCAAGTAGCTACTCACTCTTGGGCTAGTTGATACTTTGTGAATACAACACCCTGGTGTAGCAAAACATAGTCCAATTTCTCAGAACTTGAATCAAGGGTGAATTGGAATACCCTATAAAACAGTTTTGGCAAACTGTCACAAGCCATGCAACGGATTTGACATTCTTACATGTAGACCGTATTGCTCAGGACTAGCCAACTCTCATACACAGAGTAAAATGGTAGTCGATAACCATATAATTTTTAGTAAATTGTCAACTATCAACGGATTTGAGATGGTCTTTACCAAGAGCCGTACCCTCTTGGACTAGTCATTTTTCATCCCAACAGGAACATGGAAAATGAATACCATCTAGTTTTTGGTAACCTGGCAACCATCAACGGATTTGAGAAGGTCTTTACCAAGAGCCGTACCCTCTTGGACTAGCCACTCTTTGTTACAAGAACATGGTGAGTGAAGGCCATAGGATTTTTAGCAAACCCTTACACTTACAACGATTGAGTACACAATAACCAAAGCCATTTGCAATGGAGAGCCCTGACTCTTTCTTGGCTGTTAGCCATGGTGAGCTGAAAACCATTTGTCCGGTCAGTGAAGCACTAACACCAAAATTCATCAAACCACTAAATTTTTACGGAAACAATTACAAGGGATTGTATCGAAATCTAGGATTTAATTTGCTATATATATATATATATATATATATATATATATATAACTCGTAATATATAAAATATATATATATATATTTTAAATAATAGTAAAGCAACTAAACTATTGAAATAACTACAAACACAAACATAGAAACAACTTACATAGGGGCAGATGCAAGACACTCATATGCTTGCCTTAAACCATCCTGGACCGTCCGAATTATATTGCCAGCAACAACAACATCCCGACAATACGAGGGTGGAACTGTGAGCGGGGACGTAACAATACGTTCAAGCAGAGTTGCCACGGATAGATAAGTCCTTGTGTCCACAAACATATACACAGTCTTCCCATTTGTTAAATCCAGTACATGAACAGAGCTCTTGGGGTACAACTTCCAGCTACACACAATCCATTCATCTTGAGTGCGCCAAAAGTCTTCCACGTCATCAGAATGGAGTGACTGACACAACAGATTTACATCCCTCCAGAGATCTAATCCAACATCTACATCTGGGTTTAGCCGAAAGTACCTATTCATCCGTCGACGCAAAAGAAGGAGATCCTCACGATAGACATGAGGTAGCAACTGTTTCAAGTAGATAAAGGACTTTTGCCGTCGGTTCTCCTGATAATATACATGATAATAAGTGGTACTAAGCGGGCAACGCACAATCTCCCAATCTTTAAATGCACCATACGGAAGAGGGGGAATATAATTTTCCATGTCATCATCACTCTCACTCTCAGAACTGAAAAAGTCTTCAACTGGTTTATCCCATAAAAAGTCATCACTTCTCACCCCACGATGTTTACGACGAGACCGAGGAGGAGAAGAGGCATAATCAGAAACAGTTTCAACCTTAACCCGTGGATCAACAATCTCATCATCAGGGAGTGTGTCCACAAATACAACGCCATCACCCGAAATGGACTTACCCCGAAAGATAATCTCAGCAAGCACGTCATCATCCGAGTCAGGGTCAGCAGCAACTCGAGACACACCAATCTGCTCGTCCTCATCACTGTCAAGAAAAAAAATCAAGAATACCCCCTGATGTGGATTCAAACGGAACATTTGACGGTGAAGAACTATCAGCAGAATCTGCAAACGGTGAAACTCCAACCTCACGGCGTGAACCAGCAGAATCCATAGCTGCTGTAGTGGGGACAGTAGAGTCAATCCCGGTAGCATCAAATGTACCACCAGCAGTATGGGAAGCAGCAGAGCCAGGCATTGGAGTAACTGAACCAGCAGGATTAGAGCTACCCAGCAGGAACACTAGCTGGCTGTGAAGTCGCACGTTCAACCCTTTGTCGCTTAGAAGGAGGCCCGTAATGACAGGTCATGGTCGAAAACAGGTTGTACTGAGCATTTAACAAGCGATCCTTTTCAAGACGTCTACAAATATATTCGTACTCTTCAACCAACTGTTTTTGGATTCATAAGCCTTAGACAGTCTTCATTGTAATAGGTACCAATTATGAAGCTGCACACCATGATTTTAAAACTCAAGTTTGCGCCATCAGCTGTGTGACCTACAGATTTCTTCAATGGCTTACCCTTGAGAGCTCGATACCGTAAATCTGCCAAGGCTCGCTTCTTCCTCCTTATTAGCATTCAAGCGCTTATAAAGTACCCCACGATGACACACGCCCAACAGTTCTTTGCCAATGCAGTATTAGAAGCACGACTGCATCTATCAAGTTCAACAGTCTTTTCTGTCATTACCAGTAAGAATCATACTAATTCCTTTGCGCGCTCTTCAGAAACATTTGGCAAGTCTTCCTGAACCAAATCCTCAGCCTGTAACTGTTGAACCAGTCGCTCACTAGCCTGTTCTTCTTCGAAGCGTTTCCTGGCTTGTGCATCCTCTGCAAGAAACTCAGCAGGGATATCCAAATCAGGCATAGGAGCCTTTCCCTTGTCAGCAGCAACAGAAGGACCAGCAGAAAGATTAGCTTGAAACTGCTCAAAGGCTGGTGTAGAAAACTCTGTCCTGGCACGGCGATAAGCAGACCTCTTACGCCTTAGAGGAACCTCCTCCTCTTCGCGTTCCTCCACATCCTCAGAAGGAACAGTAGGTTGATCATGACCTAGGGCTGCAGATGCCATACGGGATAATCCATCAAGGTCAACATCATCCTGAATGTCCACATCCCCTTCCGCTGCAGGGACATCACCCACCAACCGTGTTGTCCGCAACTGCTTAACCGTTTTCTCTAGCTTCTTGACTCTAGAAACTAGTGTCAAAATGGCACCCCCCATAACTTTCTTCGACGTTCCCAACTCAGTTTCCAAGGAGTCAATGCGTCCCATACACCTGTCAATCTTTGCAGATAAAGCAGTTAGTAGACCAGGGTCCTCTGCCCTACCAGCAGCATCGGCTGTTGGTGTAGGAGCATCATCGGGCCGAACAGGTGACTCCACATGGAATCCACCATGAGTGGTGTCATCTTCCATGGAAAGGAGATTATCAAGGTCCTCAGGCTCAAGATAGTTGTCAGGCCTAGGTTGGGGACCAAAGATAATGGGTTCCACAAAGTCAGGGTCAACATAACCATGGGGTCTGGGCGGTGGACCAAAAATAATTGATTCAATGACATCAGGGTCCACATCCCCAGCTGGTCTAGGTGCAGGGCCAAACACTAATGGCTCCTCAACCATAAAGGTCTGAGCGGGCGGGGTAGGTGGAGACGCAGGCTCAGGAGTAGGATCCCTAATGGGAGAATGTGCAGGAACAGAAGGCCATGGTCTCCAGTCAGTAACAGGTGAGACAGGGTTAGGGACTACCCATTCTGTCTCAGGCTGCCTCTCCGGTGTGGGTTCCCGAACAGGGGAAACCGGAGGAGAGTGAGGTTCAGGGTGTGCCTCAGCTGTACTACCAGCAGCTTCATGGGCAGCAGCATTTTCCTCATCAGCAGCATCGCCAGCAGCAGCAATGGCAAGCATGGGGGGTGTCAAAGGCATTGGCTGACCCTCCCATTTAAATTTCATGTTAGCAAACAGTTTCCTAGTAAAACCAAATGTTGGTCTAGGGGTTCGGTCAGCAGTCTCTATGGCCACAAATAATCATATGAAAAAACGCTTGGTTACATTAAAAATTTATTATTGTCGCCTTAACCATTCCCAAACATCCCCTCTGATAATAAAGCGATATAATTGTATACCCTAACAGTGACAAACAAATAAGAGGCAGTGGCAATGGAACTAGGAAAGGTTGATTCCAACACTCCAGACTTAGTGGCTCAGACATTTGCATAAGGTGTGTCACCACAGAAATCGTACTTCCATTTATGAGAAAAATGGTGCTTAAGAAAGGTTAAGAGCCTGATACCGATCGGATACCCAATAACCCTCATGACTACCCTCAAGACTATCACTATGGGCATGTCAAAAATGCCATTGTGTCAATCGTCAAAGTGTACTGGTCCCCTAATGAGCGACCTCAGATCACGACCCACCTCACGGCCGTCAATATGGCCGACTAGTTTATGAAGACCCAGCAGTCATTTGGGCGAACAACAGGCTGTTGCCCAAAATTGTATTTGACCAAACTAGTCAAACACGACCGGTAGGGGCATGTAGTAAAGCTGTACATTAATGGAGAGAGTGGTCCAATAGCGGCGGATATCTGTGGAAGGTCCTCGGATCCCGTCACTCCTCCCACAAGTACGCGATTTAGTTGATGATCATCTGTGTACGAGTGCCGCCATTGTGAATATGTGAATTGAGGTGAAGATTACAGAGTCTACAGAGGCACATGGATTTTTGAGTGTATGCGTGGGGAAAAGAGGAAAAGGTTGAATTGGGATTAATCTATGATTAAATGTAGTACCAATGTGTGAAAAGATAACCACTTGTAAATTTGATTGGTACAATTTAACCTTGGAAGTTTAAGTAATTTAAGAGAAAATCAACTTTCCGCCACCTGTTCAGAGCAAGTGGTAACCGAGCCAAATACCATATAAAATATGAGGAGTTAAAAAAAAAAACGTATTCAACTTCCATTTTGAAGAACCAGCAGGAATAGACTCAACCAGCGGTAACAACTATCTTAAACACATCAGACCCAGTCAAACAGCAAATTAATAAGTTAGCACACAAAACTATTCCAGGCACAGATAAAGTTGTGACAGCCTAAGCCTGATTGGGACTACCAGCAAACACGAATGACTAGTGCAGAGCACCAACCAGCCAGCAATATCAAACTGAGCGCAGCAGAAAACTTAAGATTAGACAAGCATAAACATGTTATACCTAGCACAAAAAAGTCAGCCAAGCAGAACATGAAACTACCACACACACAGTCCAACCCGATTTTTCAATCGGATCACCAGGTTGTCTTGATTCACGTAAGATACATCTGGGAGTGCAAAGCAATTTCCAGGAGTGATACTTTAGTCACTGGTCATCTAAAAAAACAGGGACTGCAACTTCAATGTCTTTAGTAAAAGCCGAGTATGTGTCTTTATCTGCGTGCTGCGCACAAGTTCTAGGTTGAGAACGTCATCTAACAGATCATTGGCTTTCTATCTTGATAAAAGATTACCTAGTGTATTATGACTCAAAGCAGCCATAGCCCATCTCTGTGCAATCCAGTCCAACAATCCGTGTACCAAGCACATAAACATATCGATGCCATAATTTCAGCTTCTAAAGAACATGTTAAAAAGGTATTGTTTGAATTATTCTTTTCATAAACTGAAACCAGTTACTGACTTGTTTTACTAAAGCGTTATCGGAAGATAGGTTTTAAGTATCTTGTCCAATCGACTCGGTAATGAGATGTTTTGCTCTAATGAACTGGAGTTTCTTGCAAGTGAACCTAGCTTGATCCGTCAAACTTTGATTTGTAAATAATTTTATTCTCTTCATTTTTTTGATTTATAAAAAAATTAGAAAAGATATAACAAAAATATAAAACCTAAGAAAAAACACAATATAAAATCAAAAAAAATTCAAAATACCAAAAAGAATCTTCTTGACCATGTCTCTTTGGAATCGATTAAACATATACGTACGCTAAAATGTATGAAATACCATACGGACACGGGCGTGTACATGAAAGTTTGAGCAAGAGTTATCAAATGCTTTCAAACATGTCATTTCTAAATTTTCTCATAACGACTTATGTTACTATTTTCAGTCATAACTCGGTCTCTGGATGTATTCTGGTGAAGGTACGCTTCCAGTGTCGCATACTCACCAATAACGAAGAGAAGGTCATCTGAACATGGTATTTTTAACAATTGATTGGAACATAAAGAATTTACCATTTCAAAAAGAACTTTCAATGTCAAAAATTTTCTACAATATAATATGGCTGGTATGTTTCCATTAAAAAGATGTTAATTTTTTTAAAATTGTGTGTTTTCAATCACTCCATTATCCTCGAATAGATAATTTAAAATAAATTGTGTTAGGAATAATTGAAAACACTAAGCGTCGTTTCTTCTTTCATGCTGCTGATGGCAATAAGTTCGTTCCTAGCTGCAGTTCCAAGTAGCGTCCTGCTGCTTATGTTTCTGCTTTTCCTGTTCTCGGTTTCTGCTGACAAAGATAGAATCTGTGTGCTGGAACATTATTATAAGACGTTGATTAATGAATTAAGGAATTATATTTCTATTCTAAATTATCTCATTAAAATAGGAATGAATATATTAGGAAGAGATTGATGAATATCTACTTAACCCTACGCGTTTTTAGAGAATCTTTGTTTAGCGATTTAGGGTTTCTTCTCTATAGAAAGAAACCTTAGCATTAGGGTTTGTCACCCGAATACAAAACACAAACAATTTATATCAATATAAAAGAACCCATAGAGGATCCATAGTTTATATTTGTTCTTCTTTATATTACGTTGTATTAGTTTTCCTGCCTAAACACTTGTAAGAGTCTCTCATGTACTACTTGTGATTACATAAGTATTATACAACTCACATAGTCTAGAAGAACTATCTAGTACCCTTAACCTAACAAATGTGTAATCAGCAGCTGGAGAGTATCCTCTGATAAAGTAATGACACACTTCTTACCCAGGCCAACAAAACTTTATTTCTCTAACCGATTAACTATGTCAAAACCATAGCCTACTATAACTACTCATTCACAAGTCCCTTATCCGAAACCCTAATCCATCTGCTTCACCTTCGTTAACTCAAGATGAAACCTCGTCACGATCTTTCAAACACTGAACCTACACAACCAATACCTGCATATCCGCTTTCAAACTTTCTTTCTCCCAACACTGGTTTTCTCACACGCACCAAAATCAATCTATCTTCTCCACAACCTGCCTGTTACACTTTCCAACAGACTCAACATACTCACTACCCAACCCAAACTAGGGTCAACAGTACCCTAACAATGTCCAATCACAACAGTTCAACAGTTTCCAAACAGCCCTATATCATCTGCCAACACTGTCAAAGATTACCTTATCTGGAGAAGGACAAATATGAGATATGGATATGAAGATGGATACTGATACAGAAATGCGGATCATAATCTTTGGAGGATTGTTCAATCAAGGGAAACAGTCTAAAGAGGTTGGGAAAAGATGCGATAGGGAAAACCAATTGTTCATACCTCCTGTCTCCTGATGAGCACGGGTGTTGCTGTACAAAGGGAGAATAATTTGAAGAACCTTGTTACTTCAGGCCTACCGAAGATCATATGCCCATTTTCATTATTAGGATGATGCAAATGATATTTGGATGGCATGTAAGGCTAGGTTTGTGGGAAAAATGAAAATCAAAGATAAGATGAGGAAGACCAGGCTCAATACAGCATTTTATAGAATTCTCTGGTGACAGAAGCCGAAGGCCTAACGACAGGGGTTAAGACAGTTTCATAAGATTCGAGCCATTTTAATCAAGTGCAAGGCAAGGCCAGACAATGATGACATCAACCTGAAATTTCTAATAAGCACTTCCCTCTTCATGTCACAAGTTGCCTTGGCATTAACAAACAAGAGATGGTCTTGAATCAATGAGCTTTGATGACTGTATAACAATGCACTAAGTTCACTTGAACTTGATGTCAGTATTGTCATCGTTATGGTTTAAAGCAGCTGGGCTGTGCTGACCCAAACACATTCTATTCGCTTTCATCTGAACTGCCCGCTCTGGATCAAAGCTAAATTATTCCAATCATCAGAGTAATTTTCCATCAGTTTCTCAACATCTGGATCGTTTTGACCAGCGATAATGGAATGTGTTTTGCATTCTTTTGAGTTTGCTGAGAAAGACCAGATCAAGATATGATCTAGAAGACTTTGAACCAATGTTGATCATATTTGGAGATTGGAAGAATTGTGACTTGAAATCGGCAAATGCTATTCTCTCCTTGAGATAAACATATTTGAGAAGAAGCAGACGAAAGAGAACTATAACAATCAACAACCTGCCAGATTTGACAGAAGGAAGTTAGATGCTACAAATGTCTTTCATTGGGACATTTTGCTATGGTATGTAATGTGAAGACATTTGATGACAAGGCCAATATGAGATAGATTCTGCTTTTAAGGTCCACAGAAGTGAAAAACAGAAACGAACCAAAAGCTTTGGTTCAGTTTGATACCATGGTAAAGTTGGTCTGGAACAAGCGGCCAGAAAACAAGACTGGTGAGGTTGAAAGGTATAAGTGATGATGTGCTTGGACTTGCATGCATGCAAAAATAGTTGATGCTTGTGTTTCTAATGCTAACAGCTTGAGTATTGCAATGATGGGATTTCTCCTACGTGATATCCCAAAATTGTCCCCTGGCTGTGATTCTAAAATTAATGATCTTAATAATATGTATAATAATTCTTGATAGATTGTACAAATGATTGTTACCTTAAATTCAGGCATATCAGAATGCAGTTAAAACATTAGAAATCGACAAAAGTGGATTGAGTACAATAAAACTCAGATTGCATTAAAAAAGAAAGGATTTTATCTGCAAATCTAGAAAACCTCACACTAACACACTAGTAGTTATACTGAAAAAATACATGACCAGAGCACAAAAAAGAAAAGAAAGAATGGGAAGTAATTTGAAGCGACAATTGCTAATTTAAAGTGGAAGGATCTTCCAAGAAACTTGAAAAAGTTTGATAAATAGCACGATTGTCTACAGAACTAAATTGGTCCTAGGATTTAAAAGAGTAACATTGGAAAGACGAAGTTAATGATTGTCTACCACCTAGTTTAGTTCTACCCATATCCTGTTGAGGAGGATAAACCTCTTTCCTATGTTTATCAAGGCTGGGAGTATGCAAGCAGTTCTCCCTCATTCATTGGAACTGTTATATGCCCGACCCCATAACAAGTTTGACATAGAGGAAGACACAAAAAAGTGGTAAGAGTATGGTGTGCCAAAGTCTGATAATAAAACTTCTGAAACTCCTTCAGAATCTAATTACTTGTCTCTTTGTTATTAACAGTGACAAGTCTTCAACTCAAGAGACCTATGCATCCCTGTAGTCAAGCCTAAACCAGACCAAGCCCAAAGACTTCCCACCTGCTGTTTATATCACGACGTCTTGCCATGAGTCTTGAATAGGTTGAGACACCAAATTCCACTGCTGGCATACTATGTATTTTTCTTGTTTAGGAGAATGTAAAATCTCCAAGATCTTTTTGTAATCAAAGTGGGAATGAACAATAGGAAAGTGTGTAAAAACAATCTTGCATGATTAAGAAATGTTTTATGTTGTGTAAGTAAAATTGCATTTGATTAAAGATTGGTGACTTTTTTATAATTGTGTTGGATTCTGTTCCTTGTAATCTACAAGCACCATCTGTTTCCTACTTCTGGTAGGTTGGGTACGAATTCACACAGCAGTCTGTTACTGCTTGAGGTGAGAACTGATCCACGTATCTGCTAGTAGAAACAACCAGCAGCCAATTCCGGTTGGGGGCTGGTAACCAAATCCTGCTGTTGTTCTAAACCGACCAGACCCGTTTTTCTGCTGGTTAGACAAGTTTCTGCTGTTGGCCTAAATCCTGTGCTAGACATAATTTCAGACCACTCAACGTATATTTAAATAATATGTATAGCGCTAACTTATATGACCCTATGTATAAGGGAGCGATGGGGTACTAAGCTGTTAAGACCTCAGCAGGTTACTCTTGGAGGAATAAAAGACCACAATTATTTGGGGTCTAAGAGTAGATCGCTATAAAATCATCTCGCCTACATCCAGACACAAGCACATAAGAGTTAGAGCGTGTTGACACTTACACACACACACACACCAAGGCGCAAGGCTCAACGAAGTCAGCTGTATTCATGCTCATGCAGTCCACAGCTGCACCAATGTCAGCATAACACATAGTACACATCACTCTATGAATACTGCGTAGGCAGTGATCCTACAAGCTCACAATCGCACATAGACAAGACAGACGCTAAACGCGAACACTACGTCTCGAAACGCAGACGCAAATGGTATGACTCACAGAAGTCTCAGCATGACACAACAGTAACCATCAAAGCACGAGAAGACCTTCGTCTAATTCTTGCTCCCGGAGCACCGAGGTCCAAAGACTGCGCGCATCCTCGATCAAAAGATCTGCGAGGCGCAGCACATACGCCTTAACTATCTCGAACATAGAAGAGCGCACCGCGCCTATTCTCATCTCTTCCATTCTCCCAGCCGGCGTCGAGAGCGCGACGTCGCTCGTGCTTATAATGTGCGTACCCAACTCAGCGCTCATCACAGTGTAATGAGACACTACCGACTGCCATGTACAACAAGACACACACAACATCCACACACAAACACCTATATTACTCCAGATTCTCTCGAGCTATCAGACAGCTCTTCTATCTCGAGACTCTCATATCAAACACACCAGATTCAATCCATCACATGCCACTTACTTATAGAGATCACCATTCTCGCGCGAGCTCAGACACGAAGAGCGACATGGATTACACACACACTCCATAAAATCGCGATGCCACTGCGAGTACTCAAGTGTATCTTGGCACCAGAAATTCTAAAGTAGACAATATTATGACACACACTCGTAAACATCTACACCACATTATCATGCCGCGAGCGACGTCAGACAGACTACCCATCCAGCACCCCGTACCACACATAGACACTCTTACTCCTGATTGAGCATCTTCACTTACATACAGCAGCATGCGATTATCTCTAGAGCAGCACTATGACACTCGTCTCACCTAATGAAGAGACTAGCAGACTATTATTCTGCGACTACTCAGATGGGCACCATATCAGTAAAGCAACTCAAGCCATCTATATCGAGCTGAAGTGAAGTGATCTAGTATTCGAGATATGGGACTCATATCTCTGCACACTACGCTGTCTCTATCCCGCAATAGTGAGAGTCAGAGACTGAGGGGCTGCAGCGGTCCTGGACTATGAGCAGGCAATCAGCTAAACGACAATAAAGGCGCACAATCTGTGAATCATAAGATCCAAGTATTCACGATATCGCAACACACGACGTGCTTTGCTTAATGGAAGGCACGGCGCCTCTATACAATCAACAGTATAGGCTAAAGCATTAAATCATCGCAGCGCTACGAAGTTAGATTGGTTCCAATCACCAATGACACAGAACCGAGGCTTAAGATCTTCACGATAACTTCTTAGTAGTACGTGATTCACATACACAATCTGTGAAATAACTTGATGAGTGTGACTAGCGCTGACAAACTATGCATTAGACTACTCTGAGTGTACATCTTCGTGTTAGAGTACTTGAGAAGAGAGTACTTGTAGACCAGCATTAGTAGTACCACAAGAATATTGTGAATGAGACATGAGTTGTAGTGAAAACAATGAACGTAACAGAATAACCATGAATACATGTGAGAGTCATCTGGATGATGGATTAAGGTAGGTCAGAGTCATGATGTAGGATACATAAGAGTAGTTCTCAACCAAGACATATATGAAATTATGTGGATAATAGAACAATATGATAATGGAAGAAATAAAAGTGAAGATATAGAAGTCACGGGTACATTATTCGATAGAGATATTATACACAGCATACATACAGGATGTATGAGGGATCTGAATGATTCATTAGAGAGTTCAATGCTGAGAGTTAGTATATGATAACATAAGTAGCGACGCATCTTTAGAATGAGACTGATTAGCTATTAAGTAGAGATAAAATTAATATCGGCATCGATATATATATACATTTACAATACAAATGTCAGTAACTGGCTGCGTAATGAACTGAGGGACAAACGAACGCTCTCATGCCACTCATATCATATAGTCATCAAGGGACTAGTAGAGAATGGAGTTTGATGTCAGGATACACAACAATCACCAATTCACATATGTCATACACACAAAAGACGTTTTAGCTAGGATGTAGGTAGGTTACACAGAAGACACTCAGATGTTCATCATAAATAGAATACTCTGAGAAACGCGAGTGATGAGTTTCACACTTGACATAACAGGGATTCTCATATAGGTTATCACATGGAGAGAGTGAACACACAATGTAGGGTCTAGATGTGGATATCAGTATAGAAGGACATAGGGAACTGACTTACGCAGGATTGACGTCTGATAGGGTTAATGGTTATGGCAGGCGCAGTTGTTTATGAGAGAGTCATATATATGCTGGGACGGTGAATGATCTGCAGCCGAACTTAGAGAATACAGATCGGACGAGATATACACAGTGAAAATCGTCGGAAATATTTCTGTACAAGTTATATGATCATAGAAACACACAGTAGTTTTAGTGTAAATCAGTGTTTTATATTATAATAATACAGAACATAATATAATATATATAATAAACTATGAACAATATTGTAAAGTTAAAAGTTTAAATATCAAATTAAAAGTAAAAAAAAAAATCATGTTTTTAAATAGAGTACAAAATGACTAGTGGTGTGTGAGTGCGTGGGGGGGGTTGGTTTGGTATTTCATGTAGAATCTAGGAGAGGTTTTTTTAGATATTTTATATGGTATTGATAGTGTTGATTATTATTTGTTGTGGTTGATTGAGTTTGTTTATGTTAGGGGTTGTGTGTTTTGGGTTTATGTATTTGGTTTTTGGTTTTGTTTTATATTATTGGTGTGGTTGTTTGTGTTGGAGGGTTGTGTTAGTGTTATGGTGATTGTATTTTAAATTTTTGGGGTGTAAGATGTGGATTGTGGTTTGTGGGTTTGGTTTGGTGTGTTGGATGGGGTTGGAGGTTTATGAGTGGTTGTTTATGATTGTAGTGGGAAGGTGTGAAGAGGTAGAGGGGTGGGGAGGTGGTGGGAAGTCTATATTTGGGTAGGGAATTGTTGGTGGTTATGGATTGATGGTGGTTTGGGGGTTTATAGGTGAGTATTTGTTAAGATGTTATGTAGAGATGTGGTGTAGTGAAGTAGTGAGTTAAGTAAAGAGTAGGATAAGTATAAGTGAATTATTAGTTTTTGATGTGGAATAGTTGTTAGTAGTAAGTGTAGGGGTTTTGAGAGTGGTGTTGGTTATGGAAGGTGGTATTGTGTAATAGAGGGTTTGGGGGGTGTGTTATTTTGAATTATTTAGTTATTTAAAAAGATTTGGTGATGGATGTAGGAATTTATAAGATTTTTTAATTGTTGGTAGTAAGGAGTGGGGGATGGTATGGTTAGATAAGAATTTAGGATGTGGTGTAATTATAGAATGAATTGTAAGATGTTGATTTTGAATTTGATAATAATGTATGATTGTGAATTTGAAATGATATGTAATTAAGATTTTTAAAGATGTAGTGAAGATTTGATGGAATATATGGGATTTGGTAAGACTCATAAGCAATGCCCTCCTCTTTCTGTGTCCCCTGTGCAACCAGACTTGCTTTATTTCTTACAAACTAGTTCCTCTGGCATCCCTTTGTTCTCAAAATCCATATTGTCCCTATGGCATATTTCCATGGAGGTAAAGGACAAGTTTGCCATACATACTGGTTGATAACTGTTGCATCTCTGTCTTGGGCTAGCAGCAACCAATCAGATCCTCAATGCATTAGCTATACTATTGGTTTCCATCACGTGAGAAAGAACAAGCAAACATACAATTGAAGTTGGATCTGTATGATTGATCCTTTGTTTATCTTAACCATATTTCAAATGAAAGCACTTTCACCAAATTTGGAATTTTTGAGCTCATGCTCTTGTCAGAAAACTGGAGAAGCCGATCACCAAGAGATCTCTGTGACTGAGGATGAAAAGTGATCACAACACGCCATTTTGTAGAACTAGATTCACTAGACCACACATGCTAGTGTCTGATTTGTAAGAGTATGCACTAAAATTAACAATGCATAAAGAGAAGAAGTGAAAGATGCAGATGAGAGCTGATCCTTGCACACATCAGAAGTGACAGGAATCGGTATTTGTTTTTTTCACTTGAGCCCAAGTATTGTCCAGGAGGAAGTGTAGACATCATCAGCCTTTACAAGGACTTACGTCAGCAAAACAGATGTACTGTACAGCATGATGCCCCTACCAGTGCACATAGGGTTCATAACTAGGGATACTACAGCAAGGTTGAAAACTACCAGCAGGAATTACCACCACATAATCCACTATACGAAAAACCTATCAGCAGAATCAATGCCAGCAGGATCCCTATCAGCAGAAACACCTTGGTTTCGAATTTCGGCTAATCGGCTGGTAATATTCGGAATGGTATAGGTGTTAATTGGATGTTTTGTGGGGAGTCAAGCTGACTTAGTATGATATTCTGCTGTTGCTATGTGAAGAACAAATAACCATTATCGTGCAGCTGGCGGTCCTTATAGCTTCATATTCTTGTTCTATGAGAGCGACGTTTGGCAGCTCTTCTGCATAATCTGCATTGCGATTCCATAACACGTAGGAAACCCATGTGCTTGATGAGGTGAGACCTGCAAAAGTGTAGAAGGAAAAATGAAGGAACCACTATCACCTGCTCATCCGACTTCAGACACTGAGTCAGGAACTGGTTACCTGCCTTCTGTGTTAGTTCTTGGTGTTTTTTTTAAAAAAAAAAACAAAAAACCCCTTGCATGTTTTGATCAGTTTTAAAACGATATAACCTAAATGAACAGTTTAAATAGGCCAAGTCAAACGTACCACTCATGGACTCGATTCCTGACATGTGGGTTTTCTTCTAAAAATCTCAGATTCATGGTTTCCTCTACTCCTCGTGTATAGTTTAAATTATAAACCCTATAGCCTTGCGAATTGGAGTGCATAACCAACAGATACCTTCATCAGCTTTGCCCTTAAATTTCCCTAAATGGTCACTTGTATTAAGGATAGTTACTTGACACCCAAAAGGTTTAAGATGACCTATCTGAGGAACCTTCCCAGATAGCAATGCATAAGGTGTTTTATTATGGGGATTAGTAATAGACACCCTGTTTAAAACATAGCAAGCTGTGCTAACAGCCTCAGTCCAAAACATGTAGGGAAATTTAAAGTCAGCCACATGGTTCTACAGCCTACTAAAGAGTCCTATTTTTCTCTCAGCAACCCAACACAATCAGCTGTTGGGGTTCTGTGATTACTATAGTCCCTCTAATCCCTTTCTCCACAGAGTTCTATTAAGTTTTGCATTTGAACTCTGTCCCCATTATCACACCCTTATTCCTTTAACCTTTTTAATTTAGTTGGTTTTTCTATAGGCAATAAAATCATTACGGACATAAAACGTTTCCATCCTTAGCACCTAAATAGATAAGTCCAAGTAAACCTCTAAAGTCATCATATACCACCAGGATTAGAACTTCTGATCAATACCCCTTATATTGGTAGGACCAAAAAGTGCCATAGCATGCATGCAAGGGATCATATAAGTCTCATAGCAGAAATATGCATGTAAGAAGCCAAATGTTGCTTTCCATTTGGTTCAGCAACACCAGTTGTTTCATGGTAAACTCCATGAGAGGTACCCATCCGACCAGACATTCCTTAGCTAACTTGTTGCTTGTTTTGAAGTTCACATGAGCCATCCTTCTGTGCCATCTGGTGATTCATCCAAGGATGCTTTAGCTACGAAACAAGTAACATTATGTGTCTGGTTAGTAAGTTCTGAGATGCGGAAGGTGTAAGATCACCTTTCCTAGGAAATCTGAGTACCACCTGACCCTCATCAGGAATGATGGAAGTTCTTCTGTAAGCCACCAAACATCAGTGTCTTTGTAGAGAGAACTTTGTTCTTTTAACTACAAAAGTTGTGATACAGTAGACAAGTTAAAGTACTGCTGCTTCTTCACCATAGTAGACCAATTTTCAAGTCAAGCTTATGATGTCCTAATTGTGCCTTTCCTGAATATTCCAGCCCTCATCCACCTCCAAATTCGACAATGCCTCCCTTTTAACCTGGCACAAAATTATCAGGGGAGCTTCTCCTTGTTTCCTGTCTAACTTCTTGAAGCAACCGGCTGTCAACTATAACCTAGTCATTATCTGTACTAAGGATCACCCTACAAATCATACAACAACACATTAGTACACTTGAAGACCCAAGCCAGATCTGACTTGAGCCTGACTTTTGTGGATCAATTTTAAGTGTGAAACCATGTGGTGATTGATAGATTCCACCATTACTCTGGACCCAAAATTGTGTCTTTTATTCCTCAAAGAGTAACCTGCTGAGGTCCTTAACAGCATTTACCCCAGCTGCCTTAACATAGGAGTCATATAAGTTAGCCAATACATATTATTAAAATATATAGATGATGGTCTGAAATATGGTCTAGCACAGGATTAGTCCATACCAGCAGAAACTTTCTACCACCCCCCCAATAAAACCGTTGCAGTCGTTGGAGACCAAACCAGCAGGATTTGGTCTAACCATCAAATTGGCTGCTGGTTTGTTTCTACTAGCAGCAGGATCATATCCACCAGACAGTAAAAGTGCTGTGAATTCCCTACTACATTCAAAACAGATGTTGCTTGTTTATATTTGAATAGATTTTTACAAAGGGACCAGACTCAACACAAATATAAAAGTCACCAATCTTTTAGAACAAAAGCAATTTTAACTACCACAAACCAAACATTTCTTAAACACGCACAAATTGTTTTTACACACATCCTAAGTTCATTCCACTTATCTCTATATTACAAAAAATCCTAGATATTTTACATTCGTCCAAACCAAGACAAACAAGTGACCTTCCAGCAGTGGGAAGATTTGGTCTTCAACATCAGAACTCTGGCAAAGTCGTTGATATCAACAGCGGTGGTGAATTCTTTTGTCTGTGTCTTGAGGCTTGAATCACAGGATGCCAGGTCTCTGAGTCTGAAGACTTGTCACTGTTATCACAAGAGACAAAGTCATTAGATTCTGAAAGAGTTTCAGAAGTGTTATTATCAGACTTTGACCCATAACTTACCTGTGTTTCCTCTGTGTCAGACTTGTAGGGGGTGGGCATATAAGTTCCAATGATGGAGGGAGGAACTGCATGCATCTCCCCAGCCTTGATAAACCATGAGTAAAGAGGTTTATCCTCCTCAACAGGTTCTGGGTAGAATACACTAGGTGTAGACAAATCAAACACTTCGTCTTTTACTCAAAACGATTACTCTTTAATCCTAGACCATTTTAGCTCTTGTATACATAGAGCTATTATATCAACTTTTTCAAGTTCCTTGAAGCCTCCATCACTATTTTTCAAATCTAGCTAATTCGCTTCAAACTAATCAACTTACCCATTCATTCTTTCTTTTTGAGCGTTCATGTAATTTTTCAGTATATCTCAGTGTGTTAGTGGTGTTTTCTAGATTAGCAGATAAAATTCCAAATCTTAGCTTCACTGCAATCTGGTTTTATGTTACAATCTTTTTGTGATTCTAATGTTTTTTAACAGCATTCAGCTAGCCTGAGAACTTTAATGTAACAATCATTGTACAATCTATAAAGATTATGATACATATATTGAAGATCATTAATTTTAGAATCACAGCCAAGGGACAATTTTGTACTAAGGCGAAATCCCCCACATAGCAAACTCAGCAGTAGCATCAGAAACCCAAGTCTATCACTATATCAGCAGAATTCCCGCCCATCATCCATATACCTTCTCAACCGCACCAGACATGTTTTCTGCCGCGATAGATACCTACCAATTTACCATGGAATCAACTGAAACCTAAAGAGCTTTGGTTCGTCTGTTTTAACTCTGTGACTATAACAGCAGAATACCTGGCCTTGGTCATCAACTGTCTTCACATTACACTCCCTAGCAAAATGTCCTAATTGAAGACATTTTCCTTCTGTCAAATCTGGCAGGTTGCTGATTGTTATAGTTCATCTTTCGTCCTGCCTTCTTCTCAAATCTGTTAATCCTCAAGGAGATCAAGAGCCATTTGCCATTGTCAAGTCCAATTCTTCCATCTTCGAACTTGATCAACCTGGTCAAAGTCTTGCATAGAACATAATCTTGATCTGTTCATTCTCACAACAAAATAGAGAAAAAAAAACACATTCCATTATGCAGTCCAAACTACCGATACAATGTACTAGAACTGATGGTACCAATACTCTGTTGATTGAATAATTTAGCTTTGTATCCAGAAGCTGGCAGTTCCCGATGAAGCAGAAATGAGTGGGAGCAGCACAGCTGTTCATACACCTAACAATGACCAATTCTGACATCAAGTTCAAGTGACCCTTAGTCTGTTATACAGGTCATCAAAGCTCATTGATTCAAGACAACTCTTGTTTTATAATGCCAAAGGCAACTTGTGACCATTAAGAGGTAAGTGCTCTTACAGAAATTTCAGGTGATGTCATCATGGTCTGGCTTGCCTTCACTTGATTCAACTGCTCAGAATCTTCTGAAGCCTGTCAATAACCCAGTGTGTATGCCTTCTTCTCTGTCACAGAGAATTCTGAAAAACGTGCTGTTTGTAGCATGGTCTTTCCTCATTTTCTTTGATCCTTCATTCCCCAAACCTAGCCTTAACTGCCATCCAAATATCCTTTGCAGCATCATAATAATGAAAATCGGGCACTAAGATCTTCAGGTCGAAGCCTGAAGTAACAAGGTTCTCACCTTATCTCCTTGGAGTACAGCAACAAGCTCATCAAGAGAGACAGGAGATGAACAATTGATATTCCTATCGCATCTTTTCCTCAACTCTTTAGACTGTTCCCCTTGACTGAACAATCCTCCAAAGATTATAACAGCAATTCTGTATCCAGTACTCCATCTTCATAGCCATATCTCATTATTTGTCCTTCTCCAGATAAGGGAAATTTTGCATGTTGGCGGAGATATAGGCTGTTTGGAACTAGTTGAAACTGTTTGTGATTGGACATTTGTAAGGGAAATGTTGACCATATTGGTTTGGGCTATAGTTAAGTCGTGGGATGAAAGTGAACACAGGTTGTGAGGAAGTAGATGATTTGGTTGTGAGAAAACCCATGTTTGTCAGAGAAAGCAGTTTGAGTGAATGCATATTGGTTGTTGTAGGTCTCTGGTATGAAAGAGTCCTAGGTATCCAACTTGAGTAAACAAGGTGAAGCAGATGGATAGGGTTTTAGGATATAGGTGAATGTTGACTGAGTAGTATAGTAGGTCATGGTTTTGACAAGTTAATCGGTTAGAGAACTAAAGTTTTGTGTGGTAACAGAGTGATTCTATCTTTATCAGATCTCTTCTCCAGGCTCTGATACCAATTGTTAGGATCTGGTACTAGATAGATCTTCTAGCCTTTGTGGTTGTATAGTACTTATGTAATCACAAGTATATACATGAGAGACACTAACAATTGTTTAGCGGAAACTGAAACAACGGTAAGTATAACGAAGAACAAATAAAAACAATGAATCCTCTATGGATCTTTCTAAATTGAATAATAAATTGTTTTTTGTCTTTTTAGTAATCGGTGCCAAAGCCTAATGCTAAAGGGTTCTTTAATAGAAGAAGAAACCCTAAAATGCTAAACAAGATTTCCTAAAAACGCGTAAAGATATATACATCAACAATACTCTTCCTAATATATACTCATTCCTAATATTAAAGTGATAATCTAGAATTAAAAATATACATCCTGTAATTACATTAATCACGTTTCTAAAAAAAGATCAGCAGATTCATCTTTGTCAGCAAAAACGCGAACATGACACAGCAGGAACATAATCAAGACAGGAACGCTACTTGAACTGTCCACGGTAGTAACGACTTAATGCCATCCAGCAGCAACACTCTTAGTATATTCAATAGTATACCTAACTATCAATTCTTTTTATAAAATATTCGAGGAATTGAGTGTTACAGCACAACAATTATAACAATACAACTTTTTAATGGAAAAATACCACAACTTATATAGTTGACAAGTTTGACATTGAAATGTTCTTTTTGAAAAATTGTGTATCACAAATTTTAAACACATGATAGAAGTACTTCTCTTACTATATTTAGTACGTAAGCTGCACTGAAGCCGTACACTATCCCTTATTACGATCAGGACCCGATTATGCACTGAAAAGTACATAAGTCGTGATGAGAAAATTTAGAAATGCACGTTATTGAAAGCATTGAAACTACATGCTCAAACTTCATTAACACGCCCGTGTTCGAAGTTAATCAACCTTTCTAGTACGTAAATGTTCACGAATCCAAGAGACTGTCAGAAGATCTTTTTGGTATTTTTTGCAATTTTTTGATTTACTAATTTGTTTTATCTAGGTTTTCTAGTATTTGTATGTTCTTTTCAAATTTTTTATAAATCAAAAATAAAGAGATAATAAAAATATTACAAATTCAAAGTTTGACGATCAAGCAGTTACATTGTCCAAACCTCCATTCTCTAGAGTCAAACATCTCATACCGAGTCGTCTGACAAGATACTTAAACCTATCGTTCCGATAAACTTTAGTAAACAAGTCCCCAGCTAACTGGTATGTCAGTTTCTGACACAGAAATAATTCAACAATACCCTTTTTTAACAGTTCCCGTTAAGAAGTGATATATGGCATCGATGTGCCGTGTTACGGGAATGTTGGACTGGATTGCACGAGATGGCTATGGCTGCCTTTGAGTTCATAATACAGAAAGGATTTATCAAAGTTAGAAGCCATAACTGTATAGATGAGTTCACAACCATAGAACTTGTGCGTAACACGCCGATAAAGACACATACCGGCATTCTACTAAATCCATTGAGGAGCAGTCCTGTTGTTTTAAAGGATGACCGTTGGACTAACATATAACACCTACCTAGAAATTGTATGCCACCAGATGTACTCTTTCGTGAATCGAGACAACACGGCCGTGAGACCGAATCTGAAAAATGCATTTAGATCTCAACCTGATGTACCTTCGGATACCAGAGACCCATTATAAAGAAGTCCTTTAAGATACCGAAAGAAACCTGCTTAACCGCGGTGAAGATGTTTCTATGTCGGTTTTCCCTTGATAGCGATGCACAATACCAGTGTTGCAGAACAATATCTGGTACAACTTAATTTCGGGTACCTGAGTGCTCCCGACCATACCTAAGAAATTCGTTGGTCGAACCGAGTTCCACACACGAGCCATCATCAGGTTTTGGTGTAGCCTTGGTGTACACATGCTATATCACCTGATGTCATACCATGCTTATTCAGTATCTCATTGAGCATACTTACTGTGTATAAAGATACCACGAGGGCGATTGGAGGGGGGGGGAGGGGGGGGGGGGGGGGGGGGGGGGGGGGGGTGGGGGGGGGAGGGGGGTGGTGGGGGGAAAATCTTGAAATCCTAGAACCGAGAATTTCAGCCCCCCAGTCATAGATATATCAAAGCTTGCTGTGGCAATTAGTTTTTTCAAAACCGTTTGAAGTTTTAGGATCGTAGAACCCAAAAATAAATGTCATCAACGTACATTGTGCACAAGCAAAATGTCTCCCCCTTATTACTTATGAACATAGATGATCCATAGAACCTCTTAGAATCCTTTGGAATACCATGAAATTGGAGATTTCATCATACACGCCTCTTGGTGCATGTTTTTAGACATATAATGCTTTCTTGAGATGGTACACTTTTGTCAGGTATGAAAGGGTCAACAAACGCCATCTGGTTAGGTTTTCCGTACAGGGGCTTCTTTCCATCGCAGGTCCGAAAAGAAATGTTGTATTGACGTCATCTGGTATAATCGTAAATAATGATTAGTGTGCGCGTACGCAATGAACAAATCGGACAGCCTCCAAGCCGATTGCAACTGGTGCAAATGACCCCCTTCCTTCGAAATTAATTCCTTCCATTATTGAGCATAACCATAGACTATAAGACGAGATTCTGTTGCGATAACCAGTATTTTCCGCATCACGTTTGTTTTCCAGAGCACTTAAAGTTATTGACATTTTGCAAAGTGGTATGTCGACTATTCCTATACATCAAATCGATTCAAACTGATGAAGTTCTTCCTGCATTGATTCAATCCATGTAAAATGCCATGGCTTCTTTGATGTTTCTATTGGTTTCGGTTTTCGAACTCACGATGAGTGCGAACATGCATAACTCTGCCATCTATATCTACTGACGTCTGTTCTAATTTATTGAGAAAGGATTCCAATGACTTGTGTCTAATGGATGATCTTTTGATCCAACAGTTGTGCAAAGGATTGTGAGTTGATAGAAAGATAATGCATGTTTGACGAATTCAACATGACGAGAGCAATGTCCATCTGTTCTGTACCCGATGTAACAAAAGATGTTGATAAATTCAACTTCGTCAAATAAAGCCATTTTTGGTGTATAGGATTATGCTTGAATAACGTATTCTCATTGCAGATGATGACAGTGGTACTTGAGTTGGAGTATGATGAGTTGAATGAATGTTCAATGGATGTGGACTGAAAAACAACATCGGTTGTATATAGAAGTTTTCGTTGTGTTATGGTTGTATGATGTTTATCGAGGATTATCACAGCAGTACAACGAAAGACATTTGACACACAGTAGAAGTTCATTGAGATAATTCAAGTTGAACATCGGACTGAATAGCATATTCCACTTATATTACGTGTGTTACTGTCTCAGTAACTTGAGAACATTTTCTTGACATTAGATGGACCTAGACATAAACTGTCTTGTTCAATTACACGCTTGTTACGAACATATTGACCAGGTGTTCAGAAATGACGTGATCTGACACCATCTGAGGCGAATTCATCAAAGTTAACATGAATGGATTCAACAATTAATCTGTTCTCTTGTTAAATCCTGTAATCCCTTTGACTAAGTAGAAAACCCCAACAATAATACATGCATCACCTTTCCTTCATTTATCAAGATTCTCACCATCTCTGACGATATAGCAAAGAAGAACTCCAAAGAAGTGAAATAACTTAACTGACGGTTTCTAGGGCATTGATTGATATGGTAAGGTGTTTTTTCTCAAGTCAGGAATTACAAGAGAACGGTTTTGAGTAAAACATGTTGTTTCAATTGCTTCAGCCCAAAGAACAAAAAGGAACTTTAGCGGCGTCTTAGCTTTGTTACGAGCAGCCTCAACAAGAAACGGTTTCTTTGACAACGCCGTTTTGTTCTAGGAGGGGGTGTTTCGAAGCAGTTGACTTGACGATGTCATAATCCCTCTTATGCAAAGAATGCAAGAATAGTTTTATTCAGAAATTGTGCCTTTGTCAGTTCGAACTGTTCTAACTTGAGCATGAAGTCCTCTTTGGACAAGTATGAGAAAATCAATTGAGAACTATAGGGTGTTTCGTCGTTGGACCACAGAATGAGTCCAGGTATATCGTCGTAGTCATCAACAATTACAGAGAACATATTATCTTTCCCATTAATGCATTCTACCATCATTTGACCACATAAGTCCATGTATAGAAGTTGTAACCGTCTTTTTGAGCTCGGGGTAGTCTAAGTGTGAAAAGACTTTCTTTTTACTTTCCCTAACTCACAAGAAGAACACAGATGATCTTTGACGAATTTTAATTTTGGAAGGCCATTCACAATATTATTCTTCGAAAGCAAGTTGATGGTGTCGAAGTTTAAATGAGATAGACGATGATGCCATAACCATGCTTGAGACGATGTTGCTTTAGCCTTAAGGCAAATTGGTATATGGGAGTTGTTGGTCTTGCAAAGTAATAGAATACAAAACTGTGCCATGATGAGACCTTTGAGAAGATCATTTCCTATCAAATCCCACGGATAAAACATGTAGACTTCCGAAAGCAACTTCCAAATCCGCAATACATAATTGACCAACCGGAGAATAAATTGTAGATAAACCCTTGATGTAAGAAAAACCCGTTTGATAGTAATAGTTCCTTGAACCCAGAAGCTCCATAACCACAAGGAATTGGAGGCAATTTGATCATTTCCAAACTCACCGTTCCCTAGCAATTTCACCAAAATATAGTATTCTCAGATAAGTTTAGAGATTTTCCGAAACATGTTTCGTGAGCACCCAGATCAGAAGTAATGAATAGAATTATACTCGACGAGCTGCAAAAGAATTAGAATGACAAAGGTAGTATTGGTACACAGTGGTAACACCCTAGAGGTCTTATGTTCCAAAATAGTAGTATTTCTAGATGCATTTCCTAGAGGAATACTAAATGTTTGTGTTGACATTTCCTATTAAGACTTTGGTTTTCCCAATGAATTACGTGTGGTGTATGATTTAAATGAAACCACCAACCGCATTCTTACTAACTTGCTCATGATAGCTTATCCTAGTTATAGTTTATCTAGATTTCTTATGACATTGGAGTCTAGTAGCAACGGTTTTTCAATACAAGATGTTGCAATAGAAGTGGTCACATTATGCTTGGGTTCTCTGGTACTAATAGGCATTGCAATAGGGTTGTCACAGTACTAGAATTCACGCCATAGATATAATGTAGAACATACAAATTTATGATTGTCATCAGCCACATTTCCCACAAGCCACACAGACAAAGTTTAACATTTGAGGTTCTTAGCATTCAAACAAGTCATTACACGCAGTTACAGACTTTTTATTAATTAGAAAAGCTAAATTCCTACGTGGACTTCTACATCAAGGCTCTTCCCTTGACTATTGAGTTAGACATGACTCTATCTTCTAATTGATTGCTCTTAAGTTGTGGTCTGCTAGCACTAGTAGTAAAAATTACTCCTGTAGAGAAAGACACGCGTTTGTTAGTTTTCCTAATTTCTTAAGGCAACCGAGGTGTTCTATTGATAGGCTTTGTGTGTACTTTATACATTCCTGGTGCAATCACATTTGTGTTCTTGAAAATTGGCAACACATTATGAGGCAAAATCTGTGCAGTGACTGGTATTTGAAAATCATGGACACAATTTGTGTGAACTGACATTTGGACTTTGGAGAAAATCATCTTTGCAAGAGAATCTGAAAAATAGATGGTTTAACCTAAAATTGATTGTCTTTGACTTTTAAAAGCTCGGTTGACGGAATAACCGATGATTTTTTCAAACTTAGTTTACCACAATAATTTTTCATTCATCTATTCTATAGTTTCTTCAACTCACTTATTGCAAATCCTTTTGTCTTGTAAGTAAGCTTCAAGTCTTGAATTTCAAATATTATATCCACGTCTTTCCTAAATACGTTATGACTGATTTTTCTGTTGAAAGATTTGTCATTTTTTATCTTTTCTTGTGCACTGTTGTAAATCAAGTATCAAATTTATCGCATGTTTCTGAAGTGCTTCAAAACTCTTTGGCATAGTTCTACATTTTGAAAGCTTTTTTTCAAAGATGTTCCATTTTTCCATAGTTTCCAAGTAATCACATTGCAAATTAGTAACAATTTTTTTTTTTTTTTGTTTATACCATATCATGTAAACACACCAAGTATTGCATCCATGTGTTCACCAAAGTAATATTCCCCTTGAAAGTCTGTACGATTTCTTCAAAAACTGAGTTTTTTTGAGTTTCCATTGAGATTTGAGAGTGTCCTACTTCATGTTCAGAGAATTAAATGTATCTCAACTCTACAACCATTTTCCTCGATCAAACACAAGTGAATTTTTCTAATCCTCATTATCTCCTAATTTGGGGGAGGCAAAAATTTCTTCGATTGATTTGAATCAAATTGCATAAAAAAAAAAGTGATTCAAAAAAGTAAAAAGAATATAAAAAAAAAAAAATAAATCTCACTAAATAAAAAAAAAAAATAACAAACAAAAAAAAAAAAAAATAAATTTTGTATCCAAAAAACCCCCCCTGTCACAGCATATCCCCCCCACAGAACAAACTGCTCAACCACACACCCCCCCACTCCCTTTCGTCTCTTGCCCCGCGCTCGCACCACGCTCCCATCTCCCCAGATAAGAAACCACTCCCAACACCCCCTCATACCACCCCCATCGACGGACCAATATTCCTCCCACAATAGCGCCAAACAGCTGCCTAAGAAAAAAATATCCCTAGTATATTTTATGAAACACGCGGCAATGGTATGTATATTTTGAGATACATTCCAACTCGATGACATGAAGTAGACACTCTCCAATCACAACTGGAAAACAACACAAAACCACAGTATTTTGCAAAGTACATCGTACAGTCATCTAAGGGAATATTCCCTAGGATGATCACATTGATGCAATAACTTGGTGTGTATCTAAATCTGATAGAGGTATAAAGTAACAATTTGCAATGTGATTACTTGGAAACTGTGTAAAAATATTTGAACCATCTAGAGAAAAAAACGCTTTCAAAAAGGAGAAACAAAGAGCCCAAGAGTTGTGAAGCACATATCAGAAACATGCGATAAATCTTGAACTGATTTACAACATGTCAAAGAAAAGATAAAAAATGACAAATCCTTTCAAAGAAAAATCGTCAAACGTATTATGAAAGAACGTGAATAATATTTTTGGAAATTCAAGACTTGAAAGCTTAATTACAAGACACAGGAATTGCAATAGTGAGATAAGACACCATAGAAAAGATGAAGAAAAAATATAGGAAACTAATTTTTGAAAAAATCATCGTTATTCGACACCGAAAACTTTTAAAAGCAAAGACAATCAATTTAGGTAAACCAACTATATTTTTCCAGATTCACTTGCAAGACAAGATTCTCAAATACAAAGTCATTATCCACACAAAATGTGTCCCATGATTTTCAAAAACCATGTCACTGCAACAGAATTTGCCTCATAATGGTTGCCAATTTTCAAGAACACAAATGTGATGCACCAGGAAATGTAATAAAGTAACATCACAAAAGCCTAATCAAAGCTAGAACACCCGTTGCCTTAAAAATTAGACAACAACAACGCGAGCTTTCTCTACAGAGTAATTCCCATACAGTGCAGCAGACCACAACTAAGAGCAATCAACTAGAAGATAGTATCATGACCTAACAAAAGTCAAGGGAAGAAGCAAGAAGCAGAAACCACCGAGAATTTTAAGTTTTTCTAATTAATAAAACGTCTGTAACCTGCGTGTAATGACAGTTTGAATGCTAAGACCTCAAATGTCAACTTTGTCTGTGTTGCTTGTAGAAAATGTGTGCTGAATGACAATCATGATTTATGTGTTCTACATTATATCAATGGCGTGAATTCTAGGACTAGACAACCAATGGCAATGCCTATTAGTACCAGAGAACCCAAGCATAATGTGAACCACTATGTTGCAACATCCTGTAAGAAAACCGTTGCAATAGACTCCACTGTCAAGAAATCTAGAAACATAACTAGGAAGCTATATGAGCAAGTTAGTAAGACATGCGGTTGGTGGTATCTTAAATATACACCACACGAATACAATTGGAAACCAAAGTCTCAAATAGGAAATGTCAACCCAAACATTAGTATGCCTCTAGGAAATGCATCTAGAACTACTACTATTTTGGAACATAAGACTCCTAGGTGTTCCACTGTGTCCAATACTCCATTGTCTTCTAATTCTTTTGCAGCTCGTCGAGATAATTCTATTCATCGTCGACTCTGGGTTGTCCAAAAGAACAGATCGAAATCTCAAACTTCTAAACTATATTTGTGGAGAACAATTCTGGAACGGTGAAGTTTGGAAATTGAATCAAATTTGCACAATTCTTGTTATGGAGATCTGTTCAAGGAACTATACTATCAAACACGGGTTTTAATTACATCGAAGGGCTTAATCGACAATTAATTCACCGTTGGTACAAGTCTGTAATGCGGATTGGCAGTTGCTTTTTCGGGAAAGTCTACATGTTATAATTCCGTGATTTGAGAAAGGTAAAGTGATCTTCCTCACAACAAAGGTTCTCATGGCACAGATTTTGTATTCTATTACTCTGCAAGACTCAACAACTCCCAATCCAATTTGCTTAATGGCTAAAGCAACATCGTCTCAAGCATGGTTATGGCATCATCGTCTATCTCATCTAAACTTCGACACCATCAACTTGCTTTCGAAGAATAATATTGTGAATGGCCTTCCAAAATTAAAATTCGTCAAAGATCATCTGTGTTCTTCTTGTGAGTTGGGAAAAGCAAAAAGAAAGTCTTTTCACACTAAGACTACCCCGAGCTCAAAAAAACGGTTACAACTTCTATACATGGACTTTATGTGGTTCCAATGCTGGTAGAAACATTATGAAAGAAATATTTCTCGTAATTTGTATGAAGACTACTCCTGATATACTGGACACACTTCTTGAGGTCCAAAGACAAACACCTATATATCTCATTGATTTTCCTCATACTTGTCCAAATGAGGACTTCTTGTGACTCAATTTAACAACAGTTCGAACTGACAAAGGCACAAAATTTCTTATAAAACTCTTCATGCATACTTTGCAAAAGAGGGATAAGACCAAAAAACAGAAAAGAGTCAACTGCTCGAACACCAGAACAAAACGGCTTGTTCAAAAAACGGAACCTACTCTTGTTTGAGGCTAGCTCGAATACATTGCTAATTCGCCGCTAAAGTTCCTTTGTTCTTCTGGGCTGAAGCAATTGCAACAACATGTTTTACTCAAAACCGATTCACTTGTAATTCCTCGACATGAGAAAACACCTTACCATATCATCAATGCCCGAAAACCGTCAGTTAAGTTCTTTCACATCTTTGGTTCTCTTTGCTATATCGTCAGAGATGGTGAAAATCTTGATAAAATGAAGGAAAAATTATGCAGAGTATTTTTGTTGGGTATATCTTACTTAGTCAAAGGCTTACAGGGTATTTAACAAGAGAACAAGAATAATAGTTGAAACAATTCATGTTAACTTTGATGAATTGCCTCAGATGGTGTCAGATCACGTCAATTCTGACCCTGGTCCACAATGTTCGACAACGGTAATTGAACAAGACAGTTTAAGTCTCGGTCCACAAAGTCAAGAAAATGTTCCTCAAGTTACTGAGACAGAACCTAACGTCCAATAAGTTGGAATTGCTAATACAGTCCGATTTCATGTGAATTACTCAATGGAACTTTCTACAGTTGTTGTCAAAAAGTCTTTCGTTTAGCGATGCTGCTATGCATCAACAATACTCGATAAACAATCACCAACATAACACAACGTCACACTTTCTATAACAACCGATGTTTTGCAGATCCCACATCCATTACCTATCTTTCACTCAACACATCAAACTCCTCTACACACAAGTACCAACAGTCACCTTGGCAACCTAAGATTATTATTCAAGCATTAAACCCATACCAAAAATGTATAATTTGACGAAGATGAATATCAACAACTTAGTTACATCGTTATTACAAGAACAAGGGAGACATTGTCACGTCATGTTTGATTCGTCAAAACATAAAGGAAACTTTTCTATCAACACATCCGTCTGCACAAACCTTATGGAACAAAAAGATCATCCATTAAACAAGTCATTGAAATCCTTCTCAATCAATTTGAACAATGACGTCAGCTAGAATAGAATGGCGAGATATGCATGTTCGCAACCTCATCTTGATCGAACCTTAACTGTCACCAAAGAACATCAAAGAAGCCATGGCAGATTCTAACATGATTGAAGTCAATTGCAGGACGACTTATCAGTTTGATGATTAGAGTAAAGGAATTTAGTTCGACAGTACCACTTTGCAAATGTCAATAACTTAAAGAGCTCTGGAAAAACGACGGATGAGGAAGAATACTGTTATTCGCAAAAATCAAATCTCGACTTTTTAAGCTAAGGGATATGCTCCAAAAGGAAGATCATTAATTTCGAAGAGTCTTTTCACCTAAGTTGCTCGTTGGAGGCTGCCGAATTGTTCATTGCGTACTGCCGCACAATGACAAATCCATTTCCCGTATACCAGAAGGACGTCAAAACAACATTTTCTTATACGGACCTGCGAAGGAAGGAAGTGTCGGTACACTAACCAGATGGATTTTTGACCCATAGCATCCGACAAGAGTTTACCATCTCAAGAAAGCATTATAGGTCTAAAAACAAGCACCAAGAGCGTGTATGATGAACTCCTCCAATATCAGGAATCACAAAGGATTCTCAAAAGGTTTCTATTGATATCCAACTATGTTCAAACTAATAAGGGGAAGACATCTGCATGTGCAAATTTACGTTGATGACATTAATTTTTGGTTCTAGCTACGAACCTAAAACTTCAAAACGATTTGAAAAACAAATGCACAGCCAGTTTCAGATAAATCTAAGTGATGGGGGAGCTGAAATTCTTTTTAGGAATTCAATCCACCAATCCCCTCGTGGTCTCTTATAAAACCAAGCTAAGTATGCTCAAGGAGATACTTAAAAAGCATGGTTATGACCATCAGGTGATACATTGTTACATCCAATGCTACAAAACACCTTTGGGACTGTAGTGGTACTCCGGAAGACCAAACGAAATATCATAGTATGGTCGGTCGCACTCCGTACCTAACAATAAGTAGACCAATATGTCCGATGCAACATAGTTACTTGCTCGCTAACAAGGAAACCGACAAAGAAACCATCTTCACCGCTGTTAAGCGATCTTTCTGTACCTTAAAGACTCCAGTAACATGGACTCTGGTATCCGAGTAGTGACACCGGTTTCGAACTAACTGCTTTTCAGATTCGGACACGCATGGGTTGTCCATGATTCACACGTAATAGATACAACTGGTGGCAGTATTACAATTTCTTTCTAGGATTGTACTATATCGTCCAACCTGGTCAACTAACAAAACAGGACTGCCCCTCAATGTCTTTAGTAAAGCCGATTAGTGACCTTATCTGCGTGTTACGGCACAAGTTCAATGGTTGAAACTCTCTACCAGAATACGGCATCTACTATAGATAAAATCCCTATGTAATTATGACGTCAAAGGGCCGACCATGAAGCCATCTCGTGCAAACCAGTCCAACATTTCCCTACCAAGCACAACGCAGCCCAATATCCTTCATGAAAGGAACATTAAAAAGGGTAATGTTTGCCTTAATCTTTCGCAGAACTGAATACCAGTAATAAGCTGACTTGATTTACTAAACTTTAATCGGAAGATAGGTTTAATTATCTTTGTCAGACACTCGTATGATAATTTGAACTCTAGATGAACAGGAGGTTCTGGCAATTGAACCTGCTTGATCCGTCAAACTTTGATTTGTAAATATTTTTATTCTCTCTTTATTTTTGATTTATAAAAAATTTGAAAAAGAAAATACCAAAATATAAAACCTAGAAAAACAAAATATAAAATCAAAAAAATTTCAAAAAACCAAAAGAGAATCTTCTTTACATGACTCTATGTAATCGATAACATATTCCGACCTAGAAATGTTTATAACAACGACACGGGCGTAGTAAATGAAGTTTGAGCAAGTGTCAAATGCTTCAAAACATGCATTGCTAAATTTTCTCATAACGACTTATAACAATTCCATGCATAACACGTTCCTAGGATGTAATAGGAAGTTAACGCTTCAGTGCGCTTACCTAAATATAGAGTTAAGAAGTCTTTCTATCATGTGATTATTTATAGAAATTGTTGAACAACAAATTTTTTCAAAAAGAACTTTCATGAATGTCAAAATTTCTACAAATATAATTGTGGTCATTTTATCCATAAAAAGTTGTATTTTTTAAAATTGTGTTTCAACACCTCCATCCAACGAATAATTTAAAGTAATAGTTTAGGAATAATTGAATAACGACTAAGCCGTCGTTATCTATCTATCTGCTGAAGCATTAAAGTCGTTCCCTGGCTGGCGAGTTTCAATAGCGTTCCTAGCTAGATTATGTTTCTGCTGGTCATGTCCTCGTTTCTGCTGACAAAGATAGAATCTTGCTGATCTTATTTATAGACGTGATTTAATGTAATTAAGGAATTAAATTTAATAATATCTAGAATTAACCACATCTATAGTATGGAATGATATATATTAGAAAGATTGATGTATATCTCTACGCGTTTAAAGGAATCTTGTTTAGCATTTTAAGGGTTTCTTCTCTATAAAAGAAAACCTTAGTCATTAGGGTATGTCACCGATTACAAAAGCACAAAAACATTTATATCAATAGAAAGATCCATTAGAGGATCATGTTTATATTGTTCTTCTTTAAATTACGTTGTTAAGTTTACCGCCTAAACAATTGTTAGAGTCTCTCAGTATATACTTGTTGATTCATAGTATTATACACCCACATATGCTAAGAAGATCATCTAGTTCATAGTCTCAGATCCTAACAAGTGGTATCAGAGCCTGGAGAGAGCCTCTGATAAAGAAGAATCACTTGTTACCACAACAAAACTTTGTTTCTCTATCTGTTAACTATGACAGAACCCATGCCTACTATACCTACTCAGTCACCATTCACTTATCCTAACCCTAATCCATCTGCTTCACCTTCATTCACTCAAGATGATACCTCGGAATCTTTCATACCTGAACCCACTCAACCAATGCCTACATTCACCCAACCTGCTTTCTCACAACCAAATCAATCTATCTTCTCACAACCTGCTGTTCACTTTCAACAGACTCAACCTACTCAGACCAACCAAACCGGTCAGCAGTACCCTAACAATGTCCAGTCACAACAGTTTCAACAGTTCCAAACAGCCTCTATCTCTGCCAACAATGCAAAATTTCCTTATCTGGAGAAGGACAAATATGAGATATGGGCTATGAAGATGGAGTACTGGATACAGAATGCTGATCATAATCTTTGGAGGTGTTTAGCAAGGGAACATCCAAGAAGGTTAGGAAAAGATGCGAAAGGAAATACAATTGTTCATCCTCCTGTCTCTCTTGATGAGCATGTTGCTGTACAAAGGGAGAATAAGGTGAGAACCTTGTTGCTTCAGGCTCTACCTGAAGATCATATGCCCGATTTTCATCATTATGATGATGCAAGGGATATTTGGATGGCAGTTAAGGCTAGGTTTGGTGGGAATGAAGAATCAAAGAAGATGAGGAAGACCATGCTCAAGCAGCAATTTACAGAATTCTCTGTGACAGAAGAAGAAGGCCTACACAAGGGTTATGACAGGTTTCAGAAGATTCTAAGCCAGTTGAATCAAGTGCAGGCAAGGCCAGACAATGATGACATCAACCTGAAGTTTCTAAGAGCACTTCCCTCTTCGTGGTCACAAGTTGCCTTGGCATTAAAACAAGAGGTGGTCTTGAATCAATGAGCTTTGATGACCTGTATAACAAACTAAGGTCACTTGAACTTGATGTCGATTGGTCATAGTTATGGTGTGAAAGTTGCTGCTGCTCCCACTCATTCTGCTTTCATCGGAGCTGTCAGCTCTGGCTCAAAGCTTAATTGTTCTAATCAACAGAGTATTGTTCCATCAGTTTCTCAGACATCTGGTCGTTTCTTTTTTTTTTTTTTTTTTTTTTTTTTTTTTTTTTTTTTATTTTTCTTTTTTTGTTTTTTTTTTTTTTTTATTTTTTTTTTTTTTTGACAGCATAATGGAATGTGTTCGGCATTTCTTTTGTTGCTGAGAATGAACCAGATCAAGATATGATCTATGAAGACTTTGACCAGGTTGATCAGTTGGAGATGGAAGAATTGGACTTGAAGTGGCAAATGGCTATGCTCTCCTTGAGGATTAACATATTTGAGAAGAAGGCAGGACGAAAGATGAACTATAACAATCAGCAACCTGCCAGATTTGACAGAAGGAAGGTTAGATGCTACAAATGTCTTCAATTGGGACATTTTGCTAGGGAGTGTAATGTGAAGACAGTTGATGATAAGGCCAGGTATTCTGCTTTTAAGGTCACAGAAGTTAAAACAGACGAACCAAAAGCTTTGGTCTCAGTTGATTCCATGGTGAATTGGTCGGATCATGCGGCAGAAAACAAGACTGGTGAGGTTGAGAAGGTATATGGGATGATGGCTGGACTTCATGCTGATAATGGTGGTGCTGATGTTTCTGAGGCTGCTGCTGAGTTTGCTATGATGGGGATTTCTCCTAAGGTACAAAACTGTCCCCTTGGCTGTGATTCTAAAATTAATGATCTTAATAATATGTATAATAATCTTGATAGATTGTATAATGATTGTTACATTAAAGTTCAGGCATATCAGAATGCTGTTAAAACATTAGAATCACAAAAAGATTGGTACCATAAAACTCAGATTGCATTAGAAGAAAAGATTAGGATTTTATCTGCTAATCTAGAAAACACCACTAACACACTGAGTTATACTGAAAAATTACATGATCAGGCACAAAAAGAAAAGAAAGAATGGGAAGTTAAGTTTGAAGCGACATTAGCTAGATTTGAAAAGTGGAAGGGTCTTCCAAGAAACTTGAAAAAAAGTGATAAATTAGCGCTATGTCTACAAGAACTAAAATTGGTCGAGGATTTAAAGAGTACTTGGAAAGACGAAGTGTTTGATTTGTTACACCTGTTGTCATGTACCACAGAACCTGTTGAGGAGGTTTTAAACTTCTTTCACTCATGGTTTGTCACAGGCTGGGGAGATGCATGCAGTTCCTCACCTCCATCACTGGAACTTATATGCCCACCATACAAGTCTGACATAGAGGAAACACAGGTAAGTTATGGGTCAAAGTCTGATAATAAAACTTCTGAAACTCTTTCAGAATCTAATGACTTTGTCTCTTATGATAACAGTGACAAGTCTTCAGACTCAGAGACCTATGCATCCTGTGATTCAAGCCTCAAGACCAAGACCAAAGACTTCCCACCTGCTGTTGATATCAAGACTTTGCCAGAGTCTGATGTTGAAGACCCAAATTCCACTGCTGGCAGTCCTAGTTTTTCTTGTTTGGAGAATGTAAAATCTCCTAGGATCTTTTGTAATAAAAGTGGAATGAACAATAGGAATGTGTGTAAAAACAATTCTGTGCGTGTTAAGAAATGTTTTGTTTGTGGTAGTAAATTGCATTTGATTAAAGATTGTGACTTTTATAATTGTGTTGAGTCTGTCCCTTGTAAATCTAAAGCAGCATCTGTTCCTGCTGGTAGTAGGAATTCACCAGCATCTGTTACTGCTGGTGGATCTGATCCTGCTGCTAGTAGAAACAGACCAGCAGTCAATTCTGCTGGTAGACCAAATCCTGCTGGTTGGTCTAAAAGGCCAGCACCTGTTTCTGCTGGTAGACAAGTTTCTGCTGGTTGGCTTAATCCTGCTGCTAGACCATATTTCAGACCATCATCTGTATATTTTAATAATATGTATTGGCCTAACTTATATGACCCTATGTATATGAATAAGGGACGATGGGGTACTGCTGTTAAGACCTCAGCAGGTTACTCTTGGAGGAATAAAAGACCACAATTTTGGGGGTCCAAGAGTAATGGTGGATCTCATCAATCCACATGGTTTCACACTTAATGATCCACAAGGCAGGCTCAAGTCAGAACTGGCTTGGGTCTCTCAAGTGTACTAATGTTGTTGTTGTATGATTTGTAGGGTGATCCTAGTACAGATAATGACATAGGTATAGTTGACAGTGGTTGCTCAAGAAGTATGACAGGAAACAAGGAGAAGCTTGATGATTTTATGCAGGTCAAGGGAGGCATTTATAATTTGGAGGTGGAGATGGTAGAATATCAGGAAAAGGACTCCTTAAGGGATCTCAAAGCTTGACTTTGAAAATGTCTACTATGTTGAAGAGCTGCAGCACTTTAACTTGTTCTCTGTATCACAAATTTGTGATAAAAAGAACAAAGTTCTCTTCACAGACACTGACTGTTTGGTGCTTACAGAAGACTTCCAATTACCTGATGAAAGTCAGGTGGTACTCAGAATTCCTAGGAAATGTGATCTCTACACCTTCAGCATCTCAGAACTACAACCAGAACAACTGATACTTGATTTAGTAGCATGGCATCCTTGGATGAATCCACCAGATGGCACAGAAGGATGGCTCATGTGAACTTCAAAACAAATAAACAAGTTAGCTAAGGAAGGTCTGGTTGATGGGTTACCTCTCAAGGTGTTCACCAATGAACACAACTGTGTTGCCTGCAACAAAGGAAAGCAACATAAGGCATCTGAAGCATATTTTGCATGTGAGGAGTATTACTGAACCTCTGCAAATGCTGCATATGGACCTTTTTGGTCCTACCAATATAAGGAGTATTGACCAGAAGTACTACTCCTTGGTGGTTACTGATGACTTTAGCAGGTTTACTTGGACTTTCTACTTGAGTACTAAGGATGAAACATTTTATGTTCCTTAAAAGAATTATTACTCTTAATAGGAAACCCAGGCTAATAAAAAGATTTAAGATTTAAGGTTATAATGGGACAGAGTTCAAAAATGCAAAACTTATAGAACTCTGTGGAGAAAAAGGAAATTAAAGAGGGACTATTGTAATCCCGAAAACCCCCACAGCTAGAATAGGGGTTGCTGGAGGCAAAATAGGACATTTATAGAGGCTGCTAGAACCATGTTGGCTGACTCTAAATTACCTACCATGTTTTAGACTGAGGCTGTTAACACGGCTTGCTATGTTTTGAACAGGGTGTCTATTACTAATCCCCATAATAAAACACCTTATGAATTGATATTTGGGAAGGTTCCTCAGATAGGTCATCTTAAACCTTTTGGGTGTCAAGTAACTATCCTTAATACAAGTGACCATTTGGGAAAATTTGAGGGCAAAGCTGATGAAGGTTATCTTGTTGGTTATGCTCCAAATAGCAAGGCCTATAGGGTTTATAATTTAACTAACAAGAGGGTAGAGGAAACCATGAATCTAAGATTTTTAGAAGATAAACCTAATGTTCAGGGAATTGGTCATGAGTGGTACTTTGACCTTGACTATTTAACTGATTCATTTGGTTATACTCGTTTTAAGACTAACAAACCTGCAGGTAACACCAAGATAAACTAACTAAATTCAGGTACACCAAGATATAATCGATTTCAGAAGTGGATGAGCAAGTTATAGTGGTTCCTTCATTTCCTTCTAACAGTTTTGCAGGTCCTTCATCAAGCAATGGTCCTAGTGTTATGGAACGCAATGCAGATTATGCAGAAGAGCTTGCTAAGCTTCAAAGACAAGAATATGAAGCTAAGGACGCAGCTGCACGATATGGTTATTTGTTCTCACAAGCAACAGCAGAAATAAGCTAAAATTCGAAACCAAGGTGTTTCAACTGATAGGGATCCTGCTGGCATTGATTCTGCTGGTGGTGTATCTGCTGGTAGTACTTCTGCTGGTAGTGATCCGGCTACTGGTAATCCTACTGGTAGCTTTGAACCTGCTGATAAGAGCAATCCTGCTAACAGTTCATCTGTTTCTGCTGACAACATTCTTGTAGATGCTGATGAGTCTACACTTCCTCCTGGTCAATCATTGGGCTCTAGTGCAAACACCACACGATTTCCACTCCCTTCTGATGTGAGCAAGGATC
>BQNB010057186.1:0-38330 GCA_026074375.1 Tanacetum coccineum | reverse complement strand
AGTTTGATTAGGATTGGAAAATTCAAGTGTTCCTATTATAGTTTTCTCATACAAGTAGAAAGGATAGGAATAAATATTTTTTTACAAGGAAAGAAGACTTGGTTTTCTTTCCTCTAACAAGGAAAGGAAACAAACTTTTGTTTACGGTTTGCGTTGCATAAATGTCATTAATAGAAACTACAAAGTTCAATTTAGTATTTTCGATAATTATCCTTTTAAAATTAACTAACCAAGTTTATAATATGAAACAATTAAATTTATGAAAGGCTAAGATCCTCATTGATATTCCACCATCACATCAGTTGATCTGCTAGCAATGATAGATCCAATAGGTAGGTGACGTTCACCAATTGCAAAACATGTGCAAGTTTTAGACCACATAGGACTCATGACATTAGTAACCGAGTAACTAATGTCAAGCTGGCATGTTTAGTCCCATCCGTGCCTCAGGTTAAGGATCTTACCCGCTTAACTTGATTAAGTCATCCAATTTAAGAACTGTGAAAATATGTCTAGGTCTCATGCATAGAGAATGATCACCCTGGGTTACAATTCACCTACGTCTCATGCATAGCTAAAAGTAATTGCAGGTGAACTCAATCAATTAGACGACACGACTTAAATTTGTGATGAGTATTAGTTTTGATAAATACGTGATCAAAAATGTATATGAGGAAGCATGCATTCATCCTTCGTAGCACAAGTTAAAAACTATTTTTTACGTAAGTCTAATCATTGTTTTACTTTTATGTGTATTGAGCTGTCCTTTTTAAAGACTAATATATAACCTAAGTGGAATAAATATTAGTTGGACAATACATAAATCAAATAACAAGCATAACTAATTAAGTGTTATTTATAAAAACCAAGATTTAGTTCCAAATCATATTTAAACTCTAAACTAAATCAAAGATTTAGTTTCTAAAATGGGTTTGTGTTTTATTTTTAGTTTTATAAAAACATCTGCATGTTATATACATTCCAAACATATATAAAAGCAAACAAATCAAACACAACAAAAAGTATGCAAAGCCTCAACCGATGAAAAAATATATGCTTGGTCTCGTGAGCCATCACGAGAACCAAGAGGCTAACTAAGGGTTAACCAAACAACCACACGGAGGGCTCCCACTTACTCCAAGACCTATCAAGAGCAAGTGGAACCCCAAGTGAACGAGATGCCCAAATCTGCCAGAAAATTTCAGCTGTCTTCATGGGCTTGAAACTCCTAGAAGGAGTCTTCCCAAAACTGAGCTCCAGTTGAAGAAATTGTAGCCATATGAGTTGTGAACCTGCACAAAAATTTAGGCTTCTAACTCCTTACCGAACTTCAAGAAATTCATTTTTAGTGGAAGTCACTCTAGCAGCTCCGAATTTGACTTTATGCCTTTAACTCTTTCGCCATTCCAATCTAAGCATCGGTTACAATATTTTGATGACTAAATACACTTTACCTATCATCTAAATACTGTAATGTGCCCAAAAAATGGCTACAACAAAGATTTAAAACATACAAAATAAGCCGAAATAATGGCAAACCCAAAACTAGAAATTAAATGCAAATACTAGCGAATCAAGTCACAAATGGTCAAGTTTTTCATCGGATTTGCATACGAAACATAATAATACCATAATATCATGTGTTAACAAGGTTTTGGCTAAGTCCATGGCCAAACATGCATGTATTTGCCATGGAAACAAAGAAAATAACAAGAAATAACTTGTTAGCCAACGAATCGAAGAAATAAATTAACTAGAATTAAAAACCCTGATTGGTGCGTGTAACCGACGGCCTTAGGGTTATTAAATACTGATTTTAAGACCTTATAATTAAAATATAATTATTGAATTAATTACCCCAAGGGCTGATAAAAAATGAATTCATGAATCGAACTGAAAAACGCGATTTGGCCATTTCACATATCATAAGACCTCTTATGGGTCGAGTTTATTTAGAAAAATAAGCCCTAGGGCTGTTTTAATATTTATTTTGAATCAATCAAAAACACGTGTTTTTAGCCATTTATACGCATACATAATAATCATATGACATCATATGATGGCTCTTGATACCACTATTGGTGTTTGATAATGAAATAACATTATTAACAATTAAGCACAATGGATAAAACACCAATCAATGGATCCATAAATTCATATGATTAATAAAATAAATAACAATGATTATTACCTTTGCAGCGTGATCGGTAGAATCAAAGAACAACCTTCTCTTGTACACTATCTATCTAAGAAACCAAGTGACCTAAGTAGATCACCTCTATGAATATCAACACTACACTTCACCGTATACCTCTTGGATGCTAGTCTTTAAACCCGTAACCTTGGATTATACTTAGAATGAACAAGAATCAAAGTGATTGATCAAGAAAACAAAAACCTTTGGTTTATGTTTTTGGTTTGTGTCGTGAGTTTTGGAGGAGAGAAAAGGGGAGAGAGTTTTGGTAAATTGTTATCAATTAAATGAGGATATCATGCCTTATTTAGTGACAAAAGTTTAAACAAAACTTCTTGCCTACTTCACCCATTGGACGGCCATATATGGGCTCAAAATAGGCCTCCCATTTGTTTTCCAAATCCAATAAACTAAGTACATTACTTAGTTATTATAAGCCCAATATTGATCCAGAGTTACGTAGTTTATTTATATATAGTGAATACAATAAACATGATATATACAATGGAACCTCAGTGTATATGTGTGTGACCTCATAGGCTCATATATTTCCAGCCGTATATTATTTATTATGACATGAGCATACTCCAACAGATTGACCGTTTGGTACAAAGTGAGGAGAAGTTGTGAAGTAGAGTGAAGTTGTGTAGTGAAGTTGTGAATTGTCGTGAAGTGGGGTTCTGATCTTACTATTGATTTTTTTTGTGTGGTGATACGATTGGTTACTAGCTATGATTGAACTCGGGACATTTAGCTTTGTGTCAGAAATTGGTGTAAGCTACATTGTGTACGGTTTTTCTTTGCCTAAAGGGAGTTTGTTGACATAGTGAAGATAACTCTCGAGTTTGGTGCTCGAGGAGTGGAGTAGGGCGAAGAGGTGCTTCGTTACCGAACAGTTTAATTCCTTGTGTTGTGAGTTTGATCTTTTTTTTATAACTTCTTATCTATTGTCTTTCATATTTACTTGTCATTTACTTACATACTCTTATTGTTCACATATTGAGATCACACAAAGTTGAATCTAATTTTTTATAAACAAGCATAACAATAATTTAAAAAATAAAAAAGTGGTAAACTATTCAACCCCCTTCTAGTTTTCCACAATTGGTATCAGGAGCAAGTCAATCAAGATTGTTATTTAAATAACTGTGATTTTAAAAACTTGATCGATCTATTCGGAATCGAAAAAATATTTAGAAGGGCAATCTATGCAAAGACCACCACTATTTGAAAGTGATGGATTTATTTATTAGAAAAATAGATTCGAAACTTATGTGAAATCAAAAGATCTAGATCTTTGGCATGTTATTACCTATGGTGATTTTTCTCCTATTCAATATAATCCCGAAACTAAAAAAGATGAAACTGTATCTTTTGATAAACAAAACGATGATCTTAAAAAGAAACTTGCAAAAAATAATGAAGCTAAAATGGTGATTTATAATGCTTTACCACGTAAAGAATACGAAAGAATTTTTATGTGTAAAACCGCAAAAGAAATTTGAGATACTTTATTAATCACTCACCAAGGTAATAGTCAAGTCAAAGATAATAAAATAGATCTTTTTGTTCAACAATATGAATAATTTACGATTCCAGAAGAAGAATCAATAGATAATGCTTTTGCTAGATTTAACACTATTATTACTAGTCTAAAAGCACTTGATGAAGGTTTTTCTAGCAATAATTATGTTAGGAAATTTCTTAGGGCACTTCATCCTAAATGGCGCGCAAAGGTTACGGCTATTGAAGAATCAAAGGATTTAACATCTCTATCGCTTGATGAACTTATTGGAAACTTAAAAGTTTATGAAGTAATAGTTAAAATTGATTCCGAAATGGTCAAAGGCAAAAGAGAACAAAATAGATCTCTTGCCTTGAAAGCCAAAAAGGAATCAAGTGATGAAGATGGTTTGACTTCCGATAGTGAAGACGAAGAATACGTCATGGCCGTGAGAGACTTCAAGAAATTTTTCAAAAGAGGAGGAAGATTCGTAAGACAACCACATGTTGAAAGAAAGATATCTCAAAGAAATAAAGACGACAAAAATGAAAAAGGCGAAAGAAAATGTTTTAAATATGGAGATTCAAATCACCTACATCGGGAGAGTGTCCCTAAAGTATCAAGATGCTATAATTCAAAGTGGCCTTTGGTTGAAGGATCATGGAGTGATAGAGAACGAAGATGAAGAGAAAAGACTAAAGACAAAAAATGTATTTATGGCTAAAGCTTTTAATGAGGTACTTTCTAAAACCGAGTTCTTTAGTGATGACCAATCATCGTTAGATGAAAAAGACTTAGATAATGAATATAATCGACTGTGTAAAATAGGTTTAAAAGTCATGGCTAAAAATAAATCCCTAAAACAAATTTTAAAATAAATTAGAAAATGAAATACTAGAACTAAAAATTAAACTATCTAAAATAGAAAAATGTAAAGAGGATCCAATGATGAATGTAAAAAACATGTCAAGTTCTTGTTTTGAAAATGAAACTTAAGGAAGAATTTCTTTTCTAGCTTAATCAATTTATTAATAGTAAGTTAAATCGTTAAGAAAATGTTAAATCTTCAAAAAAATTCCGAGTGATCTATCCGCTTAGGATTTTAACATTTTGACCAAAGCGATCAACTAGTGAGTCTAAACAAATGAATTTTGTTAAATCACAAGAGGATGAGTCTAAAGAAGAAGTAGTAGAATTAAACTCAAGCTCAAGAAAAATTTATGCTTATAAATAATACTAAAATACCATTGCAAGCGAAGACGAAGTTAAAAGTTTTTATAATCACATTCTTTTAAAACGGCTGTTTGGCTTAACTAAGCCTTAAATTGTAACCTAAGAATTATCCTCTTAATAAGATACAATAACCCTTCAGCACCTCGTTCTAAAAAACCACCACAACTTAAGAGAGATCAAGTTGGACTAAATTTCACTATTTATGATCATTTCACATGTGGAATTATTCACATACAACCAAAACTTTTCTACGTGGGGAGTATGTCCACCTATATGTATCCGAATCAAATGCACAATATGCAAAGTTTGTTCGGAATAACAACTTTGGGAACCATGAGACATTGGGGACCAAGTGTCTGGAATCGTCACAACTTTCAAGTGGAGTTGCATTAACATTTCTTGAAAATCCGACGAGCAATATATTCCTATAATCTATGATGATTTCCAAAGATTTCTCCTTTCAATATTACTTACTTGAAGATATTGAAGAAAACACATTGTAGGCAAAGGTATGTCTTCTTTCTAAACTTCTTAGAATTTAGATTACGTGTTAAATGTTAAATAACTATATATTATTATGCTACATACGGTATATGCTAAACAAATAAGTTATAGTTAGTTAAACATAATGTAAGCTTATGGAAATAGTGTAGTCACTAGAAATGCCATTTGTTGGCTTTCTAGAATTAAGAGATTTTGTTCATTATGAACTCATGTCTCATGTAGTTGAATTAGAATTCTCTACGTACCTTTATAAAATGGAAATCCTCTATGTCCACTAGTAGCGAACTCACGTACATGAAGAAAAGTGAGATAGTGGGTAATTATTAACATAGAAGTAAGATTAGTTTCTCTTCTTACGCCGGAAAGGCATGACATCAAAATCACTATGGATGAATCAAACTCCTTTCGACTACGACATCCGCATCGTCTACACGTCTACAATAAACTATGTCTATCAAAATCTTCTCATCAAACTTTAAGTCTATTCTATCATTTATCATTTCTCTTTATATTACAAATCGTGACAATTAATTATTTCGTCTGAAGTAATTAATTTACTCAATTGATAAGTATTTGATTGAAAACGTTACTAAATCCTCCCTAAATCCTCTCTCGGCTTGACAACTTGATTATTTCGTCCGAAGTAATCAAAGTATTTTTAATTAACGAAAGGTTAATTAAAATGTCAATTAAATTTCGTCAACCATCTCTAAACCATCTCTCGATCCAAAAATCTTGACAACTTAATTATTTCATTGTAAATTAGTTAAGTTTACTTAACTTAACGAAAAGTTAATTAAAAATGTCAAGTAGTTTTTCTATCGTCTTCAACCTCATTCCTTCGACGACTAGAGTATATAAAATATCATTACTAGTACCTCCCGACGTATTTTGATTATTGTATATTTATATAAAAAAAACTAGTCAAAATCGAAAAATAATAATTTTTTTCTATTTAGGAGGCCCCTTTTTATTAAGGGGGACCGGTCGTGTTATTGTGGGCGTACCTTTTAATAAATTAGGGGGGACCACGGCCATTAAATTTGCCAAACACCTCAATTATGCGTTAAACCCAATCCACAAACCATTTTCTTCATCTCTCTCCCCACTCTTTTGTTTTTCCTGCTGAGACGGAATCCCACAACATCTAAACCACCATAATTCAAACCTTTAAACACCTATTCGATCCAAATTCACAAGGGGCAAACACCAACAACGTGATTGACAACACCTATTGTAAGATTTCCTATACTTAGCTTTTTCAATTTCATCCAATTTTGCTTTCAATCAAAATTAGGTATTTTTCATAATTATTATTTTGTATTTGATATAGGTCTAGAAAAATACATACTAAGATGATTCCGGATTCATATGTGAATTCAATACATTCAATAGAATTGAGTCGCAAATTTTTTGGTTTGAAATTTTTTATAAACATATATACATATTTTGCAATTTTTTTAACTAAGAAATTTCAAAACAAATCGTATAGTACATGTTGATTCATGCCATAAACATGTTAAAACAATCATACATTGTCTATGTGAATAACATATCTAAACGACTATTTTTCGAATCAATGAATAAATTCTTACAAGAATAAAGGGGTGTTTGGTTCGTTTCTTATGATCAATTTAAAGTCGAAATAACCATCACTATAGTTTTGTCACTTGTATAATCACATAACTAGCTTGTGTAAGTCATCAAGTTTTTTAATTTCATATATATTTTTATATATATATTTTATCTTTTTTTATATATATATATATATAAATTGTACTCTTATAAAGGTGTAAAAATAAAGGGTCGTTTGTTTAACGTTTATAAACATAGTGTTGGTATAACAAAACACCATTTAACTCTCACCAAGTCAAAAAATGATGAACTAATATTTGTCAACAAAATATACAACATAACGTATATTTTTCGACAATTTTAGTCAAGTTTTGTATTAATAAGGGAGTGTTTGGGTTATTATCTTGATGTTGACATATATAACTAATATATACTCTTCAACATCCTAGATTAAGTCAAAAATAAATTAAGGAATATATGGATCACTTCTTAGGTTTTTATCTTTAGAGTCGAAGTAATTCTTGTCCCACATTTGTCATTTTTTTCAAAACTTTATTTTATTTATTATTATTTTTACACTCTATTTTGTTGATATATTGTTTAGGTGATAATCATGCCTCGAGCAACCGTTGGTGACACCTCTCTTACCCGTTCTTAGATTCCCAAAGTTTCTCAAACACCCGGTATCTCTCCTTCTATTGCTCATTTCTACAAACCCATCAAAAATCGATGTATTCATGAGGGTAGAGTTGTTGATAAACTTTACTACACCTCTGATCATATCGATCGCTGCTTTTCTAACATTCGTCTCAATTGTCTCTACGAAATTAATGAGGCAATTGTTCCTCGTTTCGTTCTAGACTTTTATAGTCAAGTCACCCTTCAAAGAGATGACTCCAGAGTCATTCTTATCTCCTTCATGATCCAAAATGAATTCATCACTCTCTCTCTCTCTCTCCAACAATTCAGTCAAATTCTTATTAATTCAATTCGATGGCTCAAGAGTCTTCACAAATATGAATGGATCTTGGTAATTTGCATACTCTCAAGAGACCGAAGGACCATATCATACTGAGCTTCCCACTCCTGAAGAAATTCATCGATTTCTTCAATTCGAGCGTGTTGACTCTAACCGCATCATCAAAAACAAAAACGTCATTCTTTCGCCGAATCAAGTTCTAACCAAAGAGCTTAGAATTGATTTGAAGAGATAGAACGGACTCATTTATGAAAATGTGTTTGGATTAGGAGGACATCGGGACCATCTTTCGGCTTGCCTTGCTCATATATTATATTGTATTCTAGCCGAGCAACAATATAATCTTGCCTATTTCTTTGTCAAAAGAATTGAAAGTACATGAGCAACTCCTAAAGCTCATCTTCCTTATGGTATGTTCTTGACTCGTCTCTTTCGACATGTCTGGGAACACTACATCACCTCGACAATGGCATCTTCGTTGTAGGTTGAACGAAGTCTTGCGTCCATTGGCTCTAAGACTAGCACCGTCGACCCCACGAAGTGATCATAAGAAAAGCCCGTCACTCCGTCTCTTAACTCCGCCTACCCACGCCCATCATAACTGTATAGATCTTCTTCTAGTAAGAAGATGATGACGGGTTGATGATGCTTCTCGTGCTAGTTACTCCATCTCTACTACTATTCTTATAAAAACTCTACGAACCACTCAATTACCAACGATACAAAATTCCCTCTCTTTCTGAAACAAAGTGATGATCTCCTCTTCGAGAGACAAACCGAATTGCTTAATCAATCACAAGAGATCCATAAAGAGGTTAGAGGTGGATTCAAGTCATTCGGGAAAAGGTTTTGCCGAGGAGTACGTACGGCAAGAAAAAGGAAATGAAGATGTTGTGTGATAAACTGCTTTTTGTAGAATAATGATTTAGGACTTTATGTGACTTAATGTTAATGTTTTTGTTTATGTTAACTTAATCAACTGTGATGACAAAACACCCGACTTTAGTCGGAGAACTTGAACTTGGTTATGCATTGCTTTGAACCTCAAATTGTTATGGATATGCTTTTATTTATTACTTAAGGCTCGTACATTTTTTTTTTATTACTGCATGCATGTGATAATTGTTTCTATATATCATTTATATGTTCCAATGGGACTTGCTGCAAATTAACACTCAAACAAACCTTTTATTATATTTTTTTTTGCAAAAAATAAATTTTTTGGTCGTCTGAAAAACACCAGATTGGCGGCCCCCGTAATTCATAAGGGCGGTCCCCTTTAAAAGGTTAGGGGGTCGAACACTTTATTTAAGGGAACCGGCCATCTGTTCACGGTTTTTACTATTTATTTTTTTTCTTTTTGGACTACCTTTTACCTAGCCTCTGCTATTCTTACTCAGATTCTTAGAACGATTTTGGAAATTTCTAAACCAATTCAAACTCATTCCATTTTTAACCAAATCTCTTCCAATAAATTCCCTCCAAATGCATATCACCACTTCATCATCTTCTTCATCCTTTATCAACCACCATGGCATCCACCAGAGCTTCCATTTGCAAAGCTTCTAAAAGACCAAAAATCAACATCATTCCACCAAAACAATTGTTTCTAGATTTAACTCAAGATGACACCAAAACCCCATCACCCAAGCATCAACTCTCGTCACCTAGTGCTCCTATGGCACATCAAAAACACCTTCAACACAAAGGACTTTTCCTCTTCCTCCATTGACTACACACCCAAATCACCAACCTCATCCACATCACCATCACCAAATAGCTACTTGAACTCACCAACATCCCCTCCTCTAAGAGTTCCTTCACCTCCTCCAGCTCAAGAAAATACATCAATGGACATCACTCTCACCCTTTCATTAATTACTCCACTTGATGTCTAATTTGATACTCCATCACCCTCTTCACCTATCTTTGGTCATCTCATTCCTTGGAACCTTCTTTCGGCACATGGAGACTCATGTTTGTGTTGCATTCACAACCGTACTCTTATCTTTGGATTGAGAGATGAACTCTAATGCATGTTTTCTCTCATTGAATACATGCTTTCACAACCTCCACCACCCAACTCACTACCACCACCATCACTTTCACCAAACTAAACATACATCATGTTTAGCCTTTTTCAAATAATTGTCAACCAAACCTTTTGCAAGCAAGTTCCATGGAATTCTAGGATCCTTGTGGTTTAAATTTTATGTATGTTGTACTAATATGTTTCAAGCATATTATTTCTACTTGATGTATGCATGCTTGTGTATTATATACAATTATGTTTAATGAATGGACTTTAGTTTTATGTTTTAATTATGCACTTGTTTTCTTTTTGGTTGATTGTTTTATTCACATCCATAAAAGATAAGCCTAGTTGGTATATATTTGTGATTGTTAGTTTACACAAAACTGTCACTTGTTAAGCTTTATCAACATGTTTAAATATTTTTTTCTAGTTGCTACATGTTAGAAATGGTTGTCTTGTTCTTCTAACTTGTTTTTGTAGCAAAGTTACCATAGCTCGATTTTTTGGTGCCCTCGAACGAGGGGGAGTACACATCAAGGGGGAGCGTTCATCCCGTCGACTTTTCACGTATTCATCGACGAAGCCTTTTTGATTCTACAAAAAGAGGGAGAAATAGAAATAAAACTCAATAAAAACTTGTTTAAAATTAATTTTACTTTTAATGAGTTTAGATTTTGTAATCATCAAAAAGGAGTGATTGTTGATAGAAATAAAGCCTAAAAACATTGTTAATATTTTTTGATCTCTCTACGTTTTGATAATCACAAAATGTAAAAAGAATTAATAAAAAATTAATTATAAACAAATAATTAGTAGTAAATTTTCATTTCAAAAATTTAATAACTTAAAGGTATGAATAAACAAATGCTTAATAAAGTTTATGATCAAAGGATTTTTTATTTAAACTCACACTTTTTATAAAAATGACATAAATATTTTTATATCTTTTAAAAAACATTTTTAGGATTTACAAAGAAATGTGTTATTCAAATAAATATTTTGAATTTCAAATTTCTACCAACATAAAACGGCCTTAAAATGTTCCAGGGGTATACACCTCCTACGAAAAAGATAACAAATGGGGAGCGGTCAGGCTGGGCTGGGCCCCTATAATTATAACGGGCGGCCCCCTTAATTTTAAGGGGTCAGGCAACCTATTTTAGGGGACCATGCCACTGTTTTTTGTCACATCTTTGCCCTTAATTTCTGGATATTCACCATGATTTTCTCACCTTTTACACACACTTTCTTTTGTTTTATAATAAGTTTATACATTTCCTATCTTTCCTTTGATCAAGTTACTCATTTAAGCTTGGTTTCCAAGTGATCTATGCTTATTTCACTCAATGTACAAGAGATGAATTCTTCTTATCATCAAATTAGAAGGTTATTGTATATGTTTGCATAGTTGTGTAGTGTGTTTTATCTTTACAATCATGTGTTATTGTGAAGGTGTGTATAGGTAGTTGTGTATTATAAGTTGATTGGTGTAATCATTGTAATATAGTTAGATCGGGTGAATTTTGTAAGTAGTGATAAGATTGGTGATGATCATGTAGTGTATTGGTGAAGTGAAGTTGTGAAGCATAAGTGAAGTTGTGTGACATAGAACTTCTCTATTCTCTTTATAGTGTGGAGACAGTTGTGATAGTAGAGTGAAGTTGTGTGTGATGTTATGAATTGTCGTGTGTAGTGGGATATTGCATTGTGTTGTGTTGTGAATAGATTGTTCTTAGACTAGATTTGAAATCGACATTTAGCTTTTATCTCGGAATTGGTGTAAGTTACGTTTGTGTACAGTTTGCTCCACCTAAAGGGGAGTTTGTTGACATAGTGAGATAACTCTCAAGTTTGGTGCTAGGGGAGTGGAGTAGGCGAAGATGGTGCTTCGGTTACCGTACCATATTTAAATACTTATGTTGTGGTTTGTGATCTTTTCTTACTCTTATCTAATTGTCCTACTTCATATTTCATGTCATTGACTTTAATACTCTTATTGTTCATATTGTTCCAAACTTTGAGATCACACAAAGTTGTATCTTAATTTTTATATACAAGCATTATACATTATTTTAAATATAATAGGCCGGTAAACTATTTTACACCCTTTTTAGTTTTCCACATTATTGCTTTGTGGTTTTTCGTAATTACATAATGTGGTATTGGCTATGTATTTATTATATAATTTCATTCGCTTCAATAGCTAAGCTACGCTATTATAGACATATTGGACCGTAAACTACAGTAAGGTTTGGGAATTTTAACCTAGTACTTCTTATTTAGATTTTTTTCATTAGCCACGTAATTCGATTGAAAATTGATGAACTAGGAATTAAAACATCAGATTGGAACGCGTATCAATTGGCTTAAGGGTCTCATGTTCTGTTTTTATTCATTCTAATAGCCTGGAATTTGGTACCACTATCAGGTTGATTATACATATAATATATATTTTATAATTTAAATATAATGCTGCGGAATAAATCCACCTATAACCGGATCCATATAGTCATACGATTAATCGAATGAAAAACAAATATTGCTATACCTTTGTAGCATGATTCGATAGGATCAAACGGAGACAATCACCGCAACACGATCTATCTTCGAAACCAAGTGTGTCAATTTGTTAACCTCTATGTAAAAAAAACACTACACATCAATGTATACCACATAAATGCTAGTCTTAATAACCCATATTGTGTAAATCACTCTTGCACTACTCTAATGCAAGATTAGATCAAAGAAATAAAACCACAACGGAATATCTTTCTTTTTATCGTATATCTTGATTTGAAGTTAGAAAAGATATTTCTTTTTATTATCCCATTAATTATGATTTCAATCATGCCATAAATATATTGTAGGTTACCAAGTAAAAATGGGCTTTTCAAAAAACGTTTTTTCTTTCTTTTACTTCTTTTGGGACCGTCTAGTAGACAACAAATGGGCTTTCTCATTTGTAGTGTCCAACCCAATAACTAAGTATCAGCCTAGTAATTAGAAGCATGTTATTGATCCCGACTTACATAGGTTATATATACCATAAATATGTGTGTGACCCCATAGGCTCACATGTGTCTAGCCGTATAATTATTTATTATGACATAAGCATATTTGATTTCTCTCATGTGTTTTTTGGGTTGTCGTAAAGACTTCAACAGCGAGTTTTTTACAAACTCCCCTAGGGCAGTATACCTAATTGTTGTAGTGTAGTATAGGCAAGACTCGGGGGCTTGTTATCGTTTTCTAAGGAAATAGGTTGGGAAGGCTCGATCAAGATCTAGCAGAGGTCTACTGGGTTGAGAGAATATTCTTTTTGTACTTTTATATTTTTATGAAAACAAGTAAATATCATGGTTTGAGAGGTTAGAAACTTGTTTAACTAATTAAACTAAATATAATCTAATCTACTTATGATAACTTTATGATAAAAAGATGTATTTACTTAATCATGTTCTACTCTCTTAGATGCCTTCTCCTTATCTGGTGCTTTTTTCACCAATTGTGATTGTTCTGTTGTAGTATTTCCTAAGTTGATGATCGAAATTACACGAACCCGCCATCTATTTATTTATTCGTTTAGGCAAACGTATATAGTAAGGTAGTTTGGTAGATGTTTACAAGGCCCCCTAAGTAGTGTATTAAATGCTAAATTGAATTATCTTAAGGGGGATCAATCATAATTGGGGTTGAGGTAGTTTGAGAATGTTATCGATGGTATTTTTCTACAACACTCGCGTTTTCCTAGCCGTCTATATATAATATTATTTTTAGGGCTAGTTTTCTAAAGCATAACACGCACATCCATCACAGAAGGCAACATTAAAAGGATCTCAATTTATGTATTCATACAATCATAAGTAAATACAAAAGGAAGGTTTAGACTTAGCACGTTATAAAGAAAGCAGAGAACATAATTTATCAAACAGCACATATGACATATTGAATGATTAAAGTTAAACATCTTAATTGATTTAAAACATGGATTTATGGTCAGTTACAATAGGGTTTTGAGGGCCCTAAAGACGACTAAAAAGTTGCATAGTATGATTAGGTTCGTCTACTAAACTGTAATACAAGTTTCTACACAATTAAATTCCCTAATTTCTGTTTTTGGATTTATAGAAAAAAGCATCGGCGCGGCGTCGTGTTGTTGTCGTGGTACGCCATCGCCAAGTTAGAATCTTCTAGAGCCGTTATAGTCGGCTTTGTACCTGACGTACCGTCGTCAAAAATCCATGAACCAGTCCACTAGAAAGATCATGAAGCCGTCGCTCTGAAGTGCGTCGCCCGGTTTCCACACTCTATATGCACAATTTCTTACAAAGATTAAGCGGTGTAGAGTCGTAGTTGTGTTGTCTCGTTTCTTCTGCCATATGAGCCCATGTCACGTGTATTTCCTCAATTGCCATTCAAAGGCTAAAACTAAAAAACAAAACGAATTAAGAAATAATCTGGGATTATTTAAATGGATTAGGGGGTTAAAATGACCCGAAACTTAGTGTTATAAAAGGACTCATCGTCATATAACCCTCACTTGGGATTTGCTTCGTCTTATGCAAATGGTTTTTCTAACCTAGACAATAGCAATATTGGGGCATTTAACCTACTCTTTAAAAGCAGTTTACGACACAACCTTCTAAACCTTGTAATTAAAAGCACAGAAAGTATATTCTAACACATCACATAAGTGTTTAGGATTCTCTCTTTCTTTCGGGTGTATAATAAATTATATCAACTATAGGAATGGAAAAATTTACCACTCTCATTACCTGTCATTGAATTTAATTTACCCTTTGCTTGTAAAGGATCAAACCTCCACCGCTAGGCATAAGTATTTTCATTACTATCAAAGAGGTCATTTAAAGGGTTGTGATGTGTAGGTGTAAGATAATATTAATGAAAACAGAAACGGGTGTGATATATTTAGGGAGTGACTTTTGGATGAATTTGAGGTGAAAGGGTTAGCTAATTATTTTTACGGGAATCACATGGTTGGGTTGCATAAGCAAAGACTCTGGACATGATATTCTAGCATCTATAAAATCTTACATCAATCTCTTTATTTTTATTTTTTTTGACTCTATGATAAACATAAACATAAGCAAATGGCAGCCCGTACACATTTTTTTATTTTTTTCATATATATTTTTTGTACACTTTTTCCGTGCCATTGCTTAAACATATAATACATTATGGGGGCTTATAGATACACCCTTTCTTGGACTTTTACATACAAGTAAATACAATTATAACTAATGACACATAAATGAGGTGGATACACATATCTTGGTAGCTTCTTGAGCCTTGTTGGGGTAATATTTACTTTCTCCCCAATTACTTCATAAGATAATAACTCCTTGAGTCCCTATTTCGTCCAAAAAATAATTTTTAAGGATAAGAATTTAGGAATCCGTGTACTCAAATTAATTATAATTGTGCTTTGCTATAAACAATAATGTACTTGGAAACGCGGAGTAATACAATGTAGGCTAAGGCGGTTTGGGTGTAACAATTGGTTCAAGGGTAAAATGCTTTTCACTAATAGTCTAGCTTAACCAGAAAATTACAAGAACCATGAAAAGGATAGGCTCGGAGGGTTGTACTAGGGGTATCCTGCACTAAAAATGAGTGCATGGTAAGGGTGTGGGATTGTTTTTGATCATGGTTGACCTAATAATATTTACAGGTTTTTAACATGGGTTATCCTAGTGCCTTCTTATCTGAAAATACTAATACTTACTTTGCGGTCTCGGGAATGCATCACAAAAACAAGTTCTAGAATTTAATACACTATTGGTACACTCATATAATTTAATACCGATACCAATGCTCCTGAATAGGCGACAAAGACCATACGTAACAACGGAATAGACACATATGACTGCATTCGAACCTTAACTTGATAAGCTAAAGTATAAACTTCATGGTTATCATAAAATGGATACCCGAATTTCTTTAGATCTAAAGGCGAACCTCACATTTTTGGGTAGGTATTTCCTGAGGGCTTTTTTCGGTTTGATAGTCATATAATTTCTTATCTTGGACGCTATTAATACTCGGTGTTTCGTGGTGTGTGTAATTATTATTTTGTAATTTTGGTTTTTTTTTTTTTTTTAAAATTACCTTTTATTGCTATGTTTTTTTATATTACACCTTAATTTTAAGGACAAAGCAAATGGCAATTGAAGGAATAGTTTCTAAGGCTTATTTCCCCCAACTTAACTTGAACATTGTCCCCAATGTACTTTAAAACTACTCGTAAAAACGAATTAAAGGGAAAAGAAAACAAGTAAAAGAAACTAGTACTCCCCTGGTTTGCTCATAATGGAGAAGAAAACAGCGATTACTGGTTAAATCGTCCTCCAAGATATCATCCATTTGGGCCCACTGCCAAAGAAACTTCCCAAGCTTCTTCTTATCAAATATAACCTGTAAATCAAAGACAAAGACAACTACACCAAACATAAAACCGGCAGGATAGATATATATACAACGGGATTTTAGGGTTTGACTCTATGAAAGCAGTATAAATATGATGAAAGTGATGATGTAATCCTAGGTTTCGGTAGGTTTACCAGAAAATTACAGATTTTAGATATGCACATTTTATTTTTCGAGAATAATTGAAAATTTTACAATTTTCACATGGCTAGGGGCATGACGCCGTCAGGATTAATCCCGACGCCATCTCCAGCCACTGTAAAGATTTTTTTCTTCGTTTTTCTTGAAAAATTTCCTACACGCAATTTTGTTAATTAAATCCTATGTAAAACACTGCATAAAACTTAAGATTAATCATTACAATCATATGACTCGAAACTGGAGCGAAAGATTAATATTATAACAATTTATTTTATAATGTTTGAATTAGTTCTTATACACGGATATTTCCCTACACTTATTTTATGCAAAATACCTTTGATTGTTAATAAGACGAAGATAAAAACAAAACAAAGCATGATTAAAAATGATTCAAACATATACGAATAAACAACAAAGAGTTAAAACACAAGACACTCCTAAATGCTAGAAATTTAAAGAATTGGGTTGCCTCCCAACAAGCGCTTGTTTTTGTTCGAGTCACGAGCCTAACTCTACCCTTATTTAACTGATAAAAGGGATGGTTCCCCTACACTTGAGTTCACGTGCGGGTGATAGTAACAGTACACACCATTGTTGTAAGAAGGGGTCAATCTGTTGAAAAATTGGTTGTTGAATTATATGCTCCAAATGGTGTGTTTCTTTAATCCTAACCTTATCTGCTTCTTTTGGCCTAACGAGTGAGATAAGTCCTCTTCCTAGAAATGAAACTTTCTTAGATTCTAATTCCCAATTGTTTTCTATCACCCCCATATTCGAAAAATCAACACTTAGTGATCCACTTTGTCTTAATAAACCTTGTTTAAATACATAATGTTTCTTAGGATCATTAATGCATGGGTGATAATAGCACTACGTATCCTTAGGGTGGAAAGACGCCACGAGAGATGAACGTGGTTTATGAATGGTCAAATTATCTAATACCTTCATCCTAAAACTATATGGACTACGTGGTTAGATGGGTGGTTTTAGGCCTCTTTCGTTTCCTAGACTTACATCTAAGGGTGGACAATTAGGTAAGGGTTGTGGTTGAGGCTCCGGTTCATCAAAAACTAGGAACTTCCCTAGAGCTAAGAGGAATGTCATGATTACAAGTACTAAAGCCTAAATCCTATTTAGTTGTGTCTTCGATCTAACGTATCTACCTTATCTGGTGGGTCCTAAAGTCTATTCTATTTCTTCTTGGTAAGTCACGGGCGGTGTGTATTCCTCAAATAATGGGAGGACTTGTGAGGTACTTTATGGGTTTGGATTTTCCACCTTATCCCATGTTATACCTCTATGCATCTCAACCTAAACATTCTCATTTCCAAATAATCTTTTTGCTGAGCCTTTCAAATTGCTACTTCTTGTTCAGAATAATGTTGGTAGGTTGTCCCATTCTTTTTGGCTTGGGCAAAAATTTTCTATGGCTACCCATGCTTCTTACCCACTTTAATTCCCCTATAGGTTCCCATCTGCTGCAAGTCATAACTGGTCCATTAAAGGGATAATCGTACGACATGTTATAAAAGAATTGAGTATGGGACACATAAATCGAGGACTGTGATGGGGTCTCTTGGATTAAGTTTTTGAACGAGCTTACACGCAATCGTAGATAGTTTCATCTTGATGTTGTTGGAACACCAAGGTATATCTTTGGAATGGGAAGGTTGTAGTTCGTGGTGGGTTTTGAAAGGGTGTGGTAGGTGATGTTTACACTTCATGATGGTAAATATGAATAATTTTTCATTTCTAAAGATAAATCTATAGATAGTGCTTTTGCTAGATTTAATATTATTATTACTAGTCTAAAAGCTCTTGATGAAGGTTACTCTAGCAAGAACTACGTTAGGAAGTTTATTAGGGCTCTACATCCTAAATGGGAGCAAAGGTCATTGATGCGGGTCTCGTACAGACTTCATAGGAAGATTTACAATCCCCAAGGCAGAGCACCTAACCGTTGTAGTAGTCTTATAGGCAAGACTCGGGGGGTTGTTATCATTCTCTAGGGGAATAGGTTGGGAAGGCCTGATCACGGTCCAACAGAATTCTAGGTGTTGAGAGAAGATTATTTTTGTGTTTTTATATTTATAAGAAAGCAAATAAATCAATGGTTTGAGAGGTTGGTTTGTTTAACTATTAATTAAAATAAATTCTAATCTATTGGTGATAACTTATGATAATTAAATGTATTTACTTAATCATGCATTACTTATCAGATTGCTTCTCCTAATCATGTTGCCTTGTCACACTTGTGATGATTTGTGTAAGTATTTCCTAGGTCATGAACGGATTACACGAACTCACGGTCTATTTAATATTCCGTTAAGGAAACGCACAAGTAAGGTAGTATGAAGACTATTACAAGGACCCTAAGATTATATTAAATGCGTGTGAAATATCTTAAGAAGGATCAACCATATAAGGGGGTAATGTAGTATGAAGACTGTTACCCGATGGTATCCTTTCTACGCACTCGCGTTTCCCTAGACGTGTCTACAGCGATACAGACAAAAGCTGGTTTTTTAAAACCCAATGCGCATAATCATCAATCAAGAAGCAACGGTAAAAGGATCTACAATCCGACTTTCATGCAATCATAAGCAAATACAAAGGAGGGTTTAGCCTCGCATGTTATAATGAAAGCAAAGAGATAAATCAATCACACAACACATAGACATATTGAATGGTTAAAGATAAATAACCTTACTTGGATTAAAACATGGATTCAAGTTAGTAAAATAAGGTTTAAGGCCCTAAAAATGACCTATGAAGCTGCTACAAGAGCTAGGGTTCGTCTCTTAGAAGTTATACAAAGTTACACACTTAAAACCCTATAACCGGTTTAGTATATATAGAGATATCGTTGCGACGGCGTCGCGTTGTAATCATGACACCGTCGCTACGTGGATGATTCTAGATCCTCATTAAGTCAGCCACGTCCTGACGCCGTCACCAAATTTCTGACACCGTCACTAGATGGATCGCGACGGTGTCGCTTTATGATTGCGACGTCGTTTCCACGCCCTGTAAGCAATATTTCTTCAAGGATTTGGTGTAGGTCTTTAACTTATCTGTTTATCTCCGACTGAGCCCAAGTCACGTGTATTCCCTCCAAATGCCATCCAAGTGCTAAAAACCTAAAAACAAATGATAACACATAATATGGGCATATTTGTATGATTTAGGGGGTTAAATGACCCTGAAATAGTATATAAAATGACACCTCATCAAGGAACAATAGGAAGCAACTAGAGAAATACCAGTTAATCTATTCTGATATGGGACCATCATTGTCTACTTGAAAACCATTAACTCAGGAAGAAGCTGAAAGAGAGGCACTGGCCATCGATATTTGCAGAAGATATTCTCTACTGGAGGAAGTAAAGACAGGATTTTGTTATTAATGATATCATCAGTATCATTTTTAGGACACACGATCTATTTGTCTTGTAATTTCACAGCTGACGAATGATGTAACATTTCGTTGTCATAGATAAATTGTATAAGGTTTGATATTCAATCCCCATCGTCGGGAATGCAGTAGTGTTTAGGTATGTCAACCCATGAACAATTTTATGGATCACAATCATCAGGTGTACCAATGTTTCCGTTCCAGATGTCCAGCAACCATTGCGTAAAAACGGACACTCTTTCCCTATCGATATCCTGTAGTTCACTGTTGTTGAGGCGCATATTCTCTGTAAGATAGTACACTTTAAAGTGTTTCCATATGTAATATTTGGCAATTGAAGATTGTATAATTTCATTTCTCGATGCGTTTCTTTTAACTGGAAGAGTCTATCTGAAATATCCTCTAAACATTACTGTTTTGCCCCTAATTAGATGGTTCGGTTGGTCCAGCAGATCTCGTAAGGTCCTATCTAGTGATTCAAAACACCAGTGTTTATTCATAGGTGATTCATCCTAAATAATCAAACTTGTTTCTTTACTTAAGGTTTCTAGCTATGTGTTTTTTATTAAACACAATGTGTTATCAGTTAGGTATAGAGGTATCTTAAAGCGTGAATGGTCCGTACGCCTTGCTGGAAGTAATAGGGAGGCGATACCTGATGTAGCAACAACTAATACTATCTTTCCTTCAGAGCGTAAGCTGAATATAATTGTCTTCCAGAGAAATGTCTTCCCCGTACCCCCATAACCATATACAAAAACCAATTCTTGCCTATTACTGAAGCATGCATCTGTAATCAAACTAAATATACGATGCTACTTGTCATTTAACATAGGTAGTAACTGATCTCTGTGAGCTGCAAGGAGTGTACGATCATAACTTTTCTCCTCTATTAGAAGCATGTTTCTAAGAACAAACATGAGATGTTCAGGTGGCATACGAAGGCTAAAATCTGCTAACGATTTTAAACAGTGATTCTGTTATCCCACAATATAATCCAAACACAACAAATAAGCAAACCCAAATAAGCTCTTATGTGAGCCGAAAATAAGAAAGGAAGAAAAAGATGAGATGAACTTGGAATGTTAGATTAGAGAGAGAAAGTGGTGAGTTACAAGTGAGATAAATGCAACCAACACCCTCTCCATGTATGAAGAGGGTTTCTTTTATACCCCTAGCCAACATGTAGGCGTATGGGCTTTTCTACTTGGGCCGGGCTTGGCATATCTTGGGCTTTGAGCCCGAAACACGGACAATATTAGATTACAATCCAAGCCCGTTGAACCCGACTAGCCTATTACTTTACAAGACCCAATTTGACTTTATAAGACCGATAACATTCTTGTTTGACTTAATATAATTAAGGCTAACAATCTCCCCTAATGTTGAGGTCTCTTTCTTTAAACTCCTCTGTTGTTGTGGTCTTCTTTAATGTGAAGGACTTGATTTTTTGTGTTGACATTCTTGTACGACCGATAACATTCTTATAGGAGTTTGCTTTGATTTATCATTGTCTCCCCTGACGTTGAAGATATGACTTTTGACGTTTATGCTTTGCCTTGTTTTTGGTCTTGTCTTGTTTGTAATGGCTTTGTTCATTCATGCTTTGTGATCTTGATCTTGAGCCTTTATCCTTTTGACTTTGAGTTCTTGAGATCGTTATCTTGCATCATCTCCTTGACTTGAATCATCTTGATTTGACTTCCTTGATCAACTTGTGCTCTTGACCAACATGCTCATACTTGTTACATTCTTGTTTGACATATATGATTATAAGTCTAACAATCTTCCCCAAATAGACTATTCTTTATTTGACTTTGAGGCTCTTTGATGGTGGGGAAGTTTAGAATCAACTATCTTGATGTTGAACGATTGACTTTGAAAGCTTGAGTATGAGCATGTGGTTTATGAATCTGACTTCGCTGGAATGAGGCTGCAACACCGTCGTCTAAACCTGAAATAAAACAGTTAGCAATAAAAGATGAATATGGCTTTGTCATTCATCTTGAGTTCGGTTGCATTAACCTCCGGTTTCCCGTTTTATAGTATAAATACTATACCTGTGATCAGGTAGATTCAAAGAATCTCCTTGACAGGGTTTCCAGCTCAAAGCGTAGGATCTTCTAACACAGATGTATTAGATTCACCATGCTTGCTAGTTCTCATTACCGGAACATCTCAAAGCAGACAACACAGTAAGAGTAAATCAGATAGTTACTATCTTTCTGATTAAGTCGTCAATTCATTTACTGGACCAAAATTGATATCCAGTTATCACAAGCTTGATTCATATAGAATCTTGCAAGTCACCTACCAAGAGCTTGTTTGATGTTGGCTCAAGCAGGATTTCCATCTTCACTGTGAATACTTAAGTATCACTCGGATGTTCTGGCAAGATCTCAAGGATAATGCGTAGGACTCTTTGTTACAACTTGTGAACTTTATGGTGTTCAACAAGTGTATTTTGACATTGTGTCCTAATGAGATTTATAATTTGATCTCTTCTGGCTCTAGACTCGATTTGTGCACTTTGGTTTTAGTAATCGGAGGCTGGAGCAGACTGCCACCTATTCAATATCAACAATCTCGGAGTGAGATGTCAATAGATAACGTGTGTATCTCCGTGACAAATGAGACAAGTTTCTTTTGAGAGAAACCCGAATGGCTGGGAAGGGTTGTGCATTGCATCACTGGGTCCATGACGACTTTCTTCAATATCAACAATCATCATTGTGATTTTGATAGATTATGTATTGACCCGGTTTCTGCCTAAGTTGTTTGGAGGGCTGTTTCTGCCTAAGTTGTTTGGAGGGACTTCTTTCTTTTCACCTTTAATCCATTACATTTACTTTTTTAAATTCTTCAACCATTTCACATGCTTATCCAACGACATTCATTACTAAAACCTTGTTGTGATTGTTCTAGTGTTAGCGCATTCATTGTCGGCATTCTTCCCTTATTCACATCATCTCAATCATACCTAAGGACTGCTATTTCTAACTATGGATTGTCCTTAGGTAGATCCCTCCGGTTCTGGTTGGATCGTGGGACTTTATTACCTAACATTACCACCTTATGTACTCTGAATAGTCGTGAAATTAGTAGGTTGTAGGTATGAGGTCGATCATAAAACCATATTTCTAACATTGTTAATTTTTAAATATTCACCTTCCTCAACTATAGTTGACCAAGATGCACCATCACCAAGTAACTCTCAAACAACACCCGATACCCATCCTCCCGTCATTCCTATCGATGTTGAAGAAGACAATCATGATATTGAAGTTGCACATATGGGTAATGATCCGTACTTTGGTATTCTAATTCCAGAAGTTCCTTCTGATCAATCTTCATCGTCGAATTTTATTCATACAAACGTGCCTCCCGATCACCAAATTTCTAAACACAATAACAAATGTACTAAGGATCATCCACTTGAAAATATAATCGGTGAACTTGCTAGACCAGTTTCCACAAGGCTGTAACTCCATGATCAAGCTCTTTTCTGTTACTACGATGCTTTCCTCATTGCTGTTGAACCCAAGACGTATAAAGATGCTTTGACTCAAGCTTGCTGGATTGAAGCAATGCAAGAAGAACTCAATGAGTTCGAACGTCTTGAAGTATGGGAGCTCGTACCCCAACCAGACAAAGTTATGGTTATTACTTTGAAGTGGATATACAAAGTGATACTAGACGAACTGGGAGGTATACTAAAGAACAAAGCTCGATTAGTGGCTCATGGTTACCGTCAAGAGGAGGGAATCGATTTTGAAGAGTCTTTTGCTCCGGTTGTAAGATTAGAGGCTATAAGGATTTTTCTCGCATTTGCTGCTCATATGAACATGGTCGTCTACCAAATGGATGTGAAGACTGCGTTTCTGAATGGTAATCTGCGGGAAGAAGTTTATGTTAGCCAGCCGAATGGGTTTGTGGATAAAGATAAACCAAATCACGTGTACAAGCTTAAGAAAGCTCTTTATGGGTTGAAACAAGCTCCACGCGCGTGGTATGACATGCTGTCTTCGCTCCTAATATCCCAAGACTTCTCCAAAGGTTCATTGGATCCCATATTGTTCATACGCAGAGACAGCAAGGAACTACTTCTGGTATAAATATATGTCGATGATATCATCTTTGCTGCATCTACACCTGAACTTTGTGACCTATTTTCTAAAATCATGTGTTCAAAATTTAAGATGTCAATGATGGGCAAAATCTCATTTTTCTTAGGACTACAGATTTCTCAAAGTCCCAGAGGCATCTTTATTAACCAGTCAAAATATGCCCTTGAATCCTTAAAGAAATACGGTTTTGACTCTTGTGACCCAGTGGATACTCCCATGGTGGAGAAATCCAAACTGGATGAGGATAAAGAAGGGAAAGTCGTTGATCCGTCACACTATCGTGGTATGATAGGCACCCTCCTTTATCTCATAGCCAGTAGACCTGACCTACAATTTGTTATATGCATGTGTGCCCGGTATCAGGCTCGGCCTACCGAAATGCACTTAAATGCAGTAAAAAAGATCTTTTGATATCTAAAAGGAACCGTTAATCGGGGACTATGGTATCCGAAGGATTCTTCGATTGCTCTAACAGCATTTGCAGATGCGGATCATGCTGGTTGTCAAGACACACGCCGTAGCACATCTGGTAGTATGCAATTTTTAGGAGATAGACTTATCAGTTGGTCATCAAAAAGGCAGAAAAGCGTTGCGATATCCAGTACGGAAGCTGAATATATTGCTTTGTCCAGCTATTGTGCTCAAATCCTTTGGATGAGATCATAGCTTACCGACTATGGCTTTGGTTTCAACAAAATTCCAATGTACTGTGATAACAAAGCGCTATTGCCTTATGCTGCAACAACGTTTAATATTCCAGATCAAAGCATATAGACATCAGATTTCACTTTATCAAGGAACATGTTGAGAATAGGGTGATCGAACTTTACTTTGTCAATACGGAGTATCAACTGGCAGACATCTTCACTAAAGCTCTTGGCTGAGAAAGAATTGAATTTCTGATCAACAAGTTGGGAATGCGGAATTTTACGCCGGAGACTCTGAAACAATTGGCAGATGAAGTTGATGAAAAGTGGTGGTACCTATTCACATATCCTGTATCATATGTATATACATAAAACCATAAAAACCAAAAAGATTTTTCATTTTTAGAAAACTTTTATAAAAGTAAAATACAAAAATATAAAATCTATAAAACCAAAGAAAAAAATTAAAAATTAAAAAATATAAAAAGAGGTAATAAAGGCATGTCTTCTGAAAATCGATAACATTTACGGTTTTAGAAATATCATTCAATAATGATACGAGGCTGTAAATGAAGTTTGAGCAGAAGTTACAAATGTTTTCAAAACATGCCAAATGGCTTGTTATTATTTTAGATAGTAACCCGGAGATCATCTTAAAGGCAAGTATTCTGTCAAAAAGGAAACTTGACCTCTCAACGGGAATTTATTCTCGGGCATGGTCTACTTTATGACCATGCAAAGGCTTGTGATTTCTTTGCATCACAACCCGTGCCTCCTATATTTCCATAAGTGTATGCGTCAGTGCACTTATGTGTTAAAATAAGAGAAATCTTATTTTTGTGTTTGTTGTTTTTCACAAACAAAACATTGCTTCATCAGAAAATACTTTTTCAATGACATTCGTCTTCTTAAACAACGACTACAGCTCTTTAAATATTAAAAACGGTCAGTGTTTGATGGGAGAACATGCAAATACTCCTTCATCCATACTTAAAATGTGCTTAAAGGGAAAAGGTTTTTAAACAATAACGGAATATCAATATTGAGGAAAGTTAATTAACTTTAGCTTATGTATGCCTTCATTGTTATGTGTTTATGTCTTTAGTAAATATTTTGCAAAATTAAGTCTATAGGTATGATAGTATAAACATTAGGGACTATTTGTGCTATGTGTTTAACTTGTACATGCCTTATAAAACTTAGTTATGCAAAATAAAAGGGTACTGACAACTATGGAGGGGCCAAATGTGGTTAAATACTAACATTGTCATATATCCCTAGACCACCCACCCCATCCTTTTTTACACACCATAAACACACACTTACCAATTTTTTCCACCCATCCTCACAATCGAAACGATCGCCACTCTCCGATATCTTCAATTCCATTTGCTATCGAAGCCCTAAGGGTATAAATAACACATGGTTCTACACTTCCTAACATTCTCACACCTTAATAAAGAAATTGCCGATTTCATCCATTTTGAGCTCGAAAACCCTAAATTTTTTGAAATTAGTGTTTCCCAAATCAAAAGTGTAATAAATCTTCACATTGTTTTGAGGGGTTTGATGGATTGGATGTAGAAGACGTATTTTTAAATACCGATTTAGGTGTAGTTAACGTATGAAAGAAATTGAGTAATATTACTCAGAAATTTTAGGGTCTATTGTGAAATATTGTATAAAGTTTATGGTTTTATGTTAGGAGTCTCTTTACCATTTCTTATTGATCAAGTTTGATAAAAATATCACTCTATTGGTGTGTGAATTTGATGATTGTTTTGAGCTACTTGTTGTTATTATTGGCTCCGTTTTTGCTCATAATCTGTCTGGTTGGTAGCTAAATAATCGTTACTATAGTGTTTTTGATGATAAGCTTAATCATATGTATGCTAATGTAACATGTTTGCGTGCCTAAAAAGACTTGGTTGTGAAAAGTTCAAAAATGAACCGAACAACTCACTGACAGTAGAAACCGATCAACACGAATAGGTGGAACCGAACTACTTTTGATAGTAGGAACCGAACAACTCAGTGTCTGTATGAAACGAACAATGTTTAATAGTAGGAACCGAACAAATCCATAGTTTGAAGGAACCGAACAACCCTTTGAAAGTAGGAACCGAACAACTCAATAGTTAGTAGGAACCGAACAACTCAATATTATGAAGGTATCAAACAACTACAGTGATTGTAGGAACCGAACAACTATCTGAATAGAAGGAACCGAACAACCTTATGGGTAGAAGGAACCGAACAACTATTGATAGTAGGAACCGAACAACTTTATAGGTAGAAGAAACCAAACAACTTTTGTTCATAGGAACCGAACAACTTTTGTTCATAGGAACCGAACAACTCCTTGTAGTAGGAACCAAACAACTTAAGTCTAGTAGGAATCGAACAACTATCTGAATAGAAGGAACCGAACAACTTTGTGGGTAGAAGGAATCGAAAAACTATTGATAGTAGGAACCGAACAACTTTGTAGGTAGAAGGAACCGAACAACTTTTGTTCATAGGAACCGGACAACTTTTGTTCATATGAACCGAACAACCCCTTGTGAATAAGGAACCGAACATACTTAGTCAAGTAAGGAACCAGAACACTATCTCATTAAGGAATCGAACAACTTATAGATAGTAGGAACCAAATAACTAAGGGCTAGTAGGAACCGAACAAATAGTTCATTTAGGAACCGAACAACTTGTTTAAAAGACCCAAAATACTTAAGATCAAATTTTCATTTTAAAAGGCGATTTAAAATCCTAATTAGGGAGATAATTAAAATAGGTGAATAGATCTTAATAAGTGCAAAAAGTCTTAAAGTTTCTAAAAACATCGTTCACACCAACTTCTCATGCTCACTAAATAGGTCTTTATAGTACATTGTATAACATTGAATGTACATAAACTGTATTGATCCTATCTTAGCAGAATCATGAACACTACAAAAGAACTGCAAAAGGAGTTGGATGATGCTCTTGTTGCACCTAAAAACCATCTCAAGATAGGGAAAGGCAATCTCTGACTGAGCTTCAACCTCAAATCCAAGGAACCTACTATTCAAGTGGTGCTAAACGCTCTCAAACTCACGCCATTCTACAATGCATTTGAGATCTCTGCTGATGTTCCTGAGATATACATGCAATAATTCTGGGTCACTGTCACCAGACATTACTCGTCACTTCGTTTCAAGTTGGATGGCAAAAGTCACATAGTTAATGTTAATAAATTCAGAAATATGCTTAAAATTTACCCCAAACTCCCTGGTCAGAAATTTGAAGAACCTCCACTTGAAGAGGATATTCTATCTTTTATCAGAGATCTTGAACACACTGGTGAAATCAAGTTTTTATTTGATGTCAATGTCAACCACATGCATCAACCTTGGAGATCATTTGCTGCCATAATCAACAAGTGTCTAAGTGGAAAGACTATTGCTCTGGAAAGTCTTTGCCTCTCACATGCTCAAATTCTCTAGGGCATGTATCACAACAAGTAGGTTGACTATGTCTATCTACTATGGGAAGACTTGGTATTTCAAGTGGAGAACAAGAATTCTAAAAAGAACAGTGACATGTATTATCCACGTTTCACCAAAGTCATTGTCGACTACTTCATGGAAAAGGATCAAGCAATTCTAAGGAGAAACAAGATGTTTTGGCATTATGCTAGGCATGACTTCATGTTCACCACCATAAGAGTCATTTCAAAACATACTATTCTCCCTCAGCACTTGACCAATCAAGCCATGTTGGAGTCCGAAGCTTTCAAGACTTACCATGCTTATGCTACTGGTGAAAAGGCTCCCAAGTCAAAAGCTACAAAGAAAAAGACTGACTCTGAATCATCTCCAAAGACAAAGCCTTCTCAAACTTCCAAAGGTAAAAGAATCAAGACTTCAGCTAAAGGAGATAAGCCTGCTACAACAAAGTCAAAAGGTTTAACAGTACTATTGGAAGTTGCATTCTTAGAAGCAGAACAAATGAAGTTAGAAACTAAGAGAAGCTTGAAAGAATTCCATATCTCTCACGCAAGTGGCTCAGGTGATGGAGTTGACATTCTGTCAAAGGTTCCTGATGAGCAACAATAAACCAGAACTGGTACAAATGAAGGATCTGGTGACAAACCAGAGGTTCCTGATGTACCCGAATACATATCAGAGAGTGAAGAAGAATCCTGGACTTTCAGTCAAGGAAAGGATGATGAAGAAGATGAGGAGCATGACAATGATGATGACAATGATGATAATAATAATGAAGACGGTGATCAAGAGAATGACAGCTAAAGAACTAAATCAGATGATGAAGGAGATGATTTTGTTCACCCAAACTTGTCAACATACAAAGCAGATGAAGATGAAGAAGAAAAAGAAGAAGAAAAAGCAGAAGATGATGATGAAGTGACTTCTGATCTGAAAGTTTCAACACCACTTGATTATGAACTCACGGGGGAAGATGAAAATCAACAGGATAATGATACTATAGGAAAAGAACAAGGCGATGAAGATAATGGGGAACTGTACAAAGACTTGAATATCAACCGAAGTAGAAGTGATGCCGAAATGACAGATGCTCAAACCAATCCAGAAATGGAAGAAGCTCATGTAACCCTAACTACTAAACCTCCAGTAGTGCAACTACAAAGCTCCTTTGCTTCATCAGACTTGGTGGCTAAATTCATTAATCCCTCTCCGGATACAGGCATCGACTCTATTTTAAATCCAAATGCAGCAGTTTCTGTCACACCTTCCTCTGCCACTATCATCCCTCAAACACCCATTCCAATCATCCAACCTTAACAACAAACACATGATTCCATAACAATAACAACAATTCCAACAACAACTGTGCCAGAGATCCTAAACTTTGCATCCCTATTCGGCTTTAAACGCAGGGTATCCTCACTAAAGATAGAACTGTCTGAACTCAAATAAACAAATCAACTTGCTGAAGCTGTAGCATCTATTCCGGGCATTGTTGACAAATATCTTACGTCCAAGATGAAAGATGAAGTGAATGTGGATGTTCAACTCAAATCAAACAAGCTCAGAGAAGAAGCTCAAGCCAAGAATGATGAGTTTCTTAAACAGATTGACTCGAACATTAAGAACATAATCAAGGATCAAGTTAAAGCTCAAGTATCCAAGATCATGCCAAAGGTTAAGAACTATGTCACAGAAACTCTGAGAGCTAAAATATTGGCTAGATCATCCAATCAACCTCAGTCCTCTTACGCTACAGCAACATCTCTCATAGAGTTCGAGTTAAAGAAAATTCTCATCGACAAAATTAAAGAAAACAAATCAATGAATAGATCAGACGTTTAGAAAAATCTCTAGAACGCATTGATTGAATCATACAACTCGGAAAAAGACATCCTAACCTCATTTGGGGAAGTTGTGACTCTAAAGCGAGGACGTGATGATCAAGACAAAGATGAAGAACCCTCTGCTGGATCAAACCGAGGGTCGAAGCGAAGAAGATCAGGCAAGGAAGAGTCATCAAAAGAAACAACTCAAAAGGAGTCAAAGTCTACAAGTTCTTCTAAAGGTGCGACCAGATCTTCACCTAAATCATCAGGCAAGTCTACTCAAGAAGAGGAGCATGACCCAAGGGTTGATAATTTGGAAGAACCATTTCATCAAGAGTTCGATACAGGAAATGATGATGTAACTCCTGTCAAAGAGGTAATAGATGTTGATGAACGATTATGGAATCCATCTGGCTCTCAAACTCCTGATCGAGAATGGAACCAAACAAAGATGGTTGACGACCGACCTCCTCAACAGTGGATGACTAAGTGGCACAAGCTTCAAGCACAACATCCTCATTTATTGAGTTTCTGGCTACCCCCATCGATTTCTCTGCTTTTCTAATGAATCGGCTCAAGATTAAACATCTAACTCAAGATCTATTGACTGGTCCAACATATGATCTCATTAAAGGCACGTGCAAGAGTATTGTGGAGTTAGAATACCATCTGGAAGAAGTATTCAAAGCTACCAATGATTAGTTAGATTAGCATAATCCTGAAGGAAGACCGTATCCCCATGATCTTAGCAAGCCGCTTCCTTTAATTCCGGATGCACGAGGTCATCTAACCATCCCATATGATCACTTCATAAACAATGATCTCGAATATCTAAAAGGAGTAAGCTCAAGTCGCAAATATACAACTTCAATTACCAAGATAAAGGCTGCTGATTACGGTCATATTAAATGGATTGAAGACAAGATTCCTAGAAGTACATGGAGTAAGGCACAAGTCGTCTACGACAAACACGCCTACTAAGGAACATATCACAGGGGACCAAAACGTCAGAGATTCTATGGATATGCTACCAACATGGAAACTTTGAAAGACGTCTATTCAAAACACAGGATTATTGCTGTTACAAGTCTCAAGATCATGGAATTCTTTGGTTACAAACATTTGGAAGAGATCACAGTTCGAATACAAGATGATAAGCTCTACAAGTTTCGAGAAGGCGACATCAAAAGACTTCGTCACAAAGATATTAAAGATATGTTACTTCTTCTTGTTCAGGGAAAGCTGACGAATCTCAATATGGATGAACGGTTTGCACTTAATGTGGCTTTGCGAATGTACACAAGACGCATTGTAATTCAAGAACGTGTGGAGGATCTACAACTGGCAGTTGAAAGCTATCAGAAGAAGATAAACCTCACCAAACCTGACACATACCATTCAAACATCAGTAAAAAGACTCCATACACTGCTTACCATGATATCCAAGGCATTATCTATCAAGATGACATGAACAGAAATCGTTTGATGCGTACCGATGAACTTCACAAGTTTAGCGACGGCACACTCAACCATGTTCGCACCAGTCTTAATGATATTGTTACTGGGATTCAAATGGAGTATTTGCCGAAGAGAAAGTGGTTAAAACAAGACAAGCAGAGAGCCCGAGTGATGATTAAAGCCATTGACAAGAAACTAAAAGACAGGAGGTTAATGCGAAGTCTTGAAAAGTTTGTTGGTAGAAGACCTTACAGAGGAGACCTTCGGCTACTACAAAGGACCATATGATTCTATCATATGATGTCCTTATCATTCAGGTCAAATCTTGTAAATAATAAAACTTGTGAATATATTAATATGTAGTGTAGACTTATGGTGATAATAAGGAGTGCTCGAGTACAAAATTTTCAAGAATTTCTTAGTAAATTCAAAAAATTTCAAATTATTGTACTCAGCACTATCTTATATACCCTTATAAATTGAGGGGGAGCATTAAAATGTTCCTCATAGATAGTATATAACAATTTTTCCCTGAAAGGTTAATCAATTGATATCTAAAATATCAAGGGATTAACATTTTAGATAAGGGGAGAAAATGTGATTAACCTGGATCTAACTTGTATTGAAAGATGTGATCAAATAAAATGGACTTAATGCACTCCACACCTAGCATGTACTACGATTACGATGCACATGTTAAGGGGGAGCTTTTAGTGATAATGAAAAACTCTCAAAGTGTAAACCTTTTGATATTTATATCAAACACTTTGATTGAACTTTTCAATGATTTTGGTTCTGATCGTGATGGAATACTCAAAAGACCGACCATGTACTTTAATTTATGGAGATATAAGGTGGTTAGGCATAGGTATTCAAATCCCATGATCCAACCAGAACCGGAGGGATCTACCCAGGGATATCCACTAGTTAGTGTAGAAGTCCTTAGGTATGATAAAAGGAGTAAAGTGAGATTAAGGGAAGAATGCAGACTGAGATGGAGCTAACACTGGAACAAACCCAACAAGGTGTTAGTTATGAAGTCTCGGTAAGCATTGAAGGGGTTGAAGAATGAAAAAGAAATGTAAAGATAAAGGGTGAAAAGAAAGAAGCCCTCCATACACTTAGGCAGAAACCGGGTCAATACATAATCTGTCCTGTCGGAAACACTAAGGTGTTGTCTGACATTGAAGACTGTCATAGACCTAGTGACGCTATGCACAACCCTCCCTAGCCACTCAAGGTCTCTCAAAAGACTCTTGTTTCATTTCTCACGGAGATTACACGCATTTCTATCGACTTTCTCACTCCGAGTTAGTTGATATTGAAAAGGTGGCAGTCTGCTCTAGCCTTCGATCACTAAAATCAAAGTGCACTATTGAGTCTAGAGCCAAAAGAGATCATCCATAAATCTTATTAGGACACTTGTCAAATTAATCTTGATAAATCACACAATGTGAATAACAAGATATATACTAAGAGTCCTACGCATTATCCTTGTGATTTTGCTAGAACATCCAAGTGATTTCATTCACAATGAAGGTGGAAATCCTGCTTGAGTCAACATTAAATAAGCTCATGGTAGGTGATTTGTGTGATTCCCTTTGAATCAAACTTGTGACAACTGGAAAGAAACAATGGTGCGATTCTATAAGAATTAAACTTGTTCCAGGTTATGAATTGACGATTAATGATGAATTTTGAAATGATTAACACTCTCGATGTGTCACAAAACCACTTTAGCAAGTGACACGTCGATTGATTTTCAAATCAATTTTTTTACTTCAATCGGTGAGATAGTAACTCGCTGGTTCACTCTTAACGTGCTGTCTGCTTTGAGACATTCTGATAATGAGAACAAGCGGATTTTGATGAATCTAATACATATGTGTTAGAAAGATTCTATACTTCAGCTGGAAATACTGTCAAGGAGATTCTTCTTAAATTGAATCTACCTGATCACAGGTCGATCCTCACGGATTCGAAGGTTACTCCAACCAAACAAGGGCGAATGACAAAGCCATATTCGTCCCCCCGCTTTATTGCTAACTGTTTTATTGCAGGAAACTTAAAGATGAGTGGTGGAAGGGTGACCTATTTTCCCGCTGACCACAAAGATTGATCATAGCCACATGCTCATACCAGACCGACAAACATAAAGACATCATGAAAGCTCAAGTACATGTTTCAAGACTTCCGCTACTCTGATACCATACGTCTTTCTTGAAGTGACAAAGTATTAAAGTCAAAGAATTTCAAAGAAGTTTCTATCACTCTGATACCGAACGTCTTTCTCGAAGTGACGAAGTGTTAAAGTTAAAGAATTTCAAGAAAGATGCAACATTAAAGCTTTTCAAGTCAACAAATCAAGAGAGGTATGAGCATGTCGGTCCAGAAGTCACAAGTTCACAAGATGGCAAAGTCACATGATGGCGAAATGAGATTATGCTTGGTTGATGATCTTAAAGTGTTCAAGATCACATATCACATACAAGTCAAGATAAAGGAACAAGCTCATGCCTAAAGTCAAAAGACACTACAACATATTCACAAGATAAAAGACATGAAGTTTACGAGCTGAAGTGACTAATATAAAGACAATAGTATGACTGGAGTAAAATCTTTTGTAATTGAGTGACGTCCCTTAAAGGGAGATTGTTAGGATCAAGAAAAGTCTCGGTCACTTCCAATATTAACTAGTCAAAGCCCGTAGTTAGTTAATATTGAGTATGATAAGCTAATATGGTCCAAAGGCCCATGGAAAGTCTCCCAAGGCCTATGGCCAGTCAATATTGTAGAATAAATACCCTCTCCATGCCTTGGAGAGGGTGTTGGTTGGTTTTGTATTCTTATTTCACTAATGAATTATATGTTTCTTACTTTCTCTCTCTAGAATACATCCTTCCTTCCACTTTCTCTCACTAAGTTCCTTCCCATCTCATATCAAAGATTACTTGTATTCTTCAAGTTAGTACTGACAAGCTTCGTTAGTACTGCTAGTGTTATAGTTACTACTGCCAGAACAAAATGTTAGTACTGTCAGTTTATTAGTACTGTTAGTTATAATAGTTAGTACTGTTAGTGTATATAGTTAGTAATGCTAAAGTGATATGCATGAGATATATTAGGAATAGATATGTATTGATCACTTGACGCGTTTTGTAAGCCCATTAGGGTTTCGTTGGTGTATAAAATGAACCCTAAGGCATAGATCTAGATATCAGTTTTCATATTAGTTTTTCATAGTTTGCATAGCAATCATAGTTAGTATTCATAGCTATTTTGTAACTCAAATAGTTTTCAATATATTGAAAGTTTAGTAAAGATCTTATTTTACTGTTTCATTGTTCTTCTTAGTATAAACATGGCTAATACCTAAAGGTATTAGCCAATAGTCATTGTAACAATACACAAAATCATAGATGAACGATTAAACATAATGCCAACCAAACACGTATAGTGGAGTGTAGAGATTACAAGAGTTTTCCCATCGATTAGAAAACTTTATAGGACCTTCATGGCTTCATAGATCTTCTGAAAATCAGACTTGGTGGTAAAAAGCATGTCTACAACTGAGTTTAGGGTTTTGTATTTATAGAATCTAGAATTTGATCAATACGCCGTATCGGGCGATGTGGGATACGACGTATTAGGGGTTTCTTAGAGTAGGTGCCACGTTTGATATCTTCCAGAATATTTTATTACTATATCTTGAATACGGCGTATAGACTTCTTCTGGATACGACATATTGAATCTTGTTCCTTCATGGTCTTTAGTTAAGTGCAGGCACAAATACGTCGTATCTTCCTTGATGGATACGGCGTATAGGATGTCAAAATTAGTTTCTTCATATTTCTTCGTTTAAGCTTCAGAATGTGTGCCTTTTAGCTAATCTTCACCAAGTACTCCATAATTACTACAATTATTAAATACAAACGATTAAGTAACAATTCTTTGCAATAATTTTACAAAAAGGGTTATTTACATGGGATAAATGATGCTATAAAAGTGATGTTATTTGATGTCATCAATTACATTAATCGTCAACCAATGGGGGTGACCCAGCGGTAAGAGCTTAGCCTCTGATGCTTGGTAGCGGGAGCAAGTTTTACAATTATTTTCACGATATATTAATCTACCAAAGATGCATACTAGCAAGTATACTCGTTCATTCATAGTAAAGTTGGGTAAGTCGAGTTTGTTCCATGGGACTTGAGAATAATCATAACACAGTAGCAAAATAAGTAAATAGGTTGTCACGATCCCTATTACTTCTAAACACATCATATTAAATTCAATCATGGTAAAAAGAATACTTGTGCTAAAAATCCATTACATTGATATGAGAGTTTGATTTGTTTGGTTAAAACGAGATTGTATGACTCACAATACCTCTTAATATAGATTTGATCCATGGTGTATTTCACAAACCACATATTTCTCAGATTGATGATGAACCCTCTCGACCTATGAACATCATACTACTAATCCATTTTTATCTTTATTTGCTATAAAACAATGTATATGTCAAGTCGTTCAAACGAGCCCTTTCAGCCTATACTCGAGTTTAAATCAATAACACGCCTTTTTAGTATGTTAATTTGATGGATGTCAAACATCAAAACTCTTACTAATTCGTGCACTAATTTTGGGAGAGTGAAAACATAACCGAAAATCCTTTTGGCCCATAAATCCGGTTGAGTTCCTTCAAAACATCAATTAGACAAGTTTTATATTTAGACAAATCACAAGACAACACATGGAATCATGCATATAATCATAACCAAACTTTCATAATCAAATCAACATCATTTTTGCACAAGTATAACAAAACTACTCCATACTCATTTCAATGCTCACAAAACATAATTCAATCATCTTGTTCATAACATAAAAGTAAGTAAACTTCTGCAAATTCATAACAAGCATTATACCTAGCCGAATAATTAAACAAGACAACTTAGAACTTGGATTTCGAGAAATCCATACGCCTCTAATCGACCACGAACACCAACTCCAAAACACCAACTAGTAATCAAGACTTTCACCCACGCTCTTGGCTCACTCCTGGAATTCTCAGAGATGTTCTAGCTTTTTGGGAGAGTATTTAGGGTTTCTTTAACCTTTGTCAAGGGTTACAAGAATGTATATTTAGCTAAGAACCCCTAATGTGTTTATATAGGCTAGATACATGATTAGTGTGCAAGAAAACGTAGCCACAATGATTATGGAGGGAAATGATCGGACTCCCATCATTATAGGTCATTAACACATCAATTAGTGATAACTTTGTAACTAAAAAACTCGCCCAGTCGGGTGGCTAGAACACGAGTCGAGCGACTCGTTAGCTTCCTCCAGCCCCTGAGGCTGCTTCTTCAGCCAGGCGGCTGGAGCTTCCCTCCAAAACGTGAAATTGCATTTTTTGTTTATCTCTTCTTCTATTTGCTTCTCTTTGGGTTGGGTTGGCCCATACAACTTATATTTGGATAAAACACTTGTTCTTGGGCTATAATGGGCCTCTAAACTCGATATCAAACCTTCACTTGACGGGAATTCTAAAGTGATTATCTTCACATTTTCTTCTTCTTTTCTCGTCTTCTTTCATCTTGGATAACTATAAACACATAAACTTCACTTTAAATAATATTAGTAATAAAAGCTCCCTATTTTGCCAAATATCTTATATAAATTCACAAACAACGCTCCTAAAAACATACTCGATTTGAGCATTATCAAATTCCCCTACACTTAAGTTCTGCTCGCCCTCGAGCAGGTTTAGCATTTAACAAATTAATTCCAACAATAGCTCGACCATGGTTCACAAAAATATAATCGCTCAAATAAAGAACAATCATCGTTTTAAAGTTTATATGTGAATTTCTGACAAGAACCCGCGGATTTCTAACTAGAAAATCATAACTAATCACTCACAAATAAGACTTGATGGATTATGAATTCACTCAACACTGGAATTTTTTATTTGGTGGTGTAAGTAAATCACTCTTTTGCTCAGTCATGATTTCGTGTCATACCATAAGCTTGTACAAGTATCAAAACTAATCTGATGGGGGGTGAGCACCCGGTAAATCTATCGAAAGGACTTTATTGGGTTAAGCTTTTGGGTTAATAAGGTTGGTGAGTTAGACATGGGATTTATTTATATATTTTGGTTCTACAAACGAAAAATAAATAAAGTCATGTCTAAAAATTGCTAGTCACCACAATCCAAAAATGATTACGTACCCAATTCTTTTCTCTCAATCGATCACAAGTATCACATCTTAGCACATTGGCTAATCGATACTCCAAAATTACTTCTTCTTCCTTCATCTTCATAATTTATAGCACACTGGCTATTTATTTATATTTTTTATTTTTTCTCTTTTTTTCATACAACCAAACTCCTCTGTCACCCCCACACTTTGGATGAGCATACACCACAAAATTTACAAATAAGAGCAGCTACCTCTGTCTTTGTCGAAATGGCACACACAAAATACAAAGTGTGGTCAACAAGTAATCATCAAAAACATGCCATTCATTCCCAGTACCTAGAAATCCATAGACTTAACTAAGGGTTAGGCTAAGGTTAAAGGTGTATGATATATTCTTTATATATTTTTCTGAATTGTTGAACTGAACGGGATGGCTCAATGGGTGTACTAATTATATCTAGCACTAAGAGTGAGTGCTAACAAATGGGTCCATAAGGTGGTTAACTAACCGATGTGTCTAGCTAAAATCATTTGATGTAAA